>JAULBX010025431.1:0-59758 GCA_032358255.1 Heterotrichella gracilis | reverse complement strand
CCCCCCCCCCCCCCCCCCCCCCCCCCCCCCCCTTATTTGCACACGTACACCAGCTGCACCCCCTCCCCTCCTGACTCCCAACTCTCATCCGTAGGCATTGCCGAGACCATCGGGCGCGAGCTGCTTGTGTACGGGCGCAAGCTGCCCCTGGCAGAGTACCTTGCACGCATTGACGCAGTGGACGCCGGCGCAGTCAAGGAGGTCGCTAACAGGTAATGTCGGGAGAATAAATGACATGAGCGGCGTTGCCTGAGTATGCTCATGTAAATGCGCTTGTTGTAAGGAGAGGCTGCATAGCACTAGCTGCATCGTATTTGCTTGATTTTGATACCTGTACTAACAGCTAGTAGCATTACTCCATTGAACGCATGCTGGCTTTGGTAACTCGGGGCACTGGAGTCTATCTCAGGTGCAGCAAGTGCATGCCGCCCATACTAAATATATTACCTTTCTCCACCAGGTTCATCTTCGACCAGGACATTGCGGTGGCTGCGCTGGGCGACACGCAGTACATGCCAGACTACAACTGGCTCAGGCGCAGGACGTACTGGCTCAGGTACTGAGCGGGCAGACGATGGCGCCGGCGCCTTCAGGGTGTGGTCCCGTCACAGCAGTTAGAGAGGGCTTGAGCTAGGACCTCGTTATGCTTGACGTTAAGGCAATTGGGTAGGAAGGGGGCGGCCGGGTGGCGGCAATTGATGTCGACGTCGCCTCTAGGGGTCAGCCCAATTGTTGGCGTTGGGAGTGGCCCTAGAGATGCAAGGGAAGGATGGGCAGGGCAGCAGGGGTGTGGTCTGGGTGAGACTCCAAGTTGTCAGTGGGTGGTGTGATTTTGATTGACATTGTGGGCTTGTAGCACGGGAATTGTAACCAAAGTGTGGAAGTGCACTCTTGGAAGCTTTTGGGAACAAGAAAACTCTACCAGCTAGCCACTGCCAGATTCTCTGGCAGTGCAACAGTTGATGTAACTGAAATTTGTTTTCAGGCTGGCCTGTGTATGCGAAGATGAGGGTGCCCACTGCCTAACCCTTCCTGAAAGCCTTTGGGCTGGCAGCAGGTAATACAGATTAGTGCTTTGCTGTCGCAATACGTTTTGTGGGCTCCTTGAAAGGTTGTTGGCACAAGGGGACCTGCAGTGGAACCAGGTACGTTCCAGATCTGGTAGTGCACACGACGTCGCCAACAGTTGGTCATGGGATCATTGGGGTTTTGTAATGCCATATACCATATGTGTCGCGTGCATACATATGCACTAGCCGCACTCGCTGCGCGAAACAGCAGGACGTGCTAGAACAGCAAGCAGCCGTTGCAGGAGCACAACACCCACAGGCTCGCACTCGCTCTAGGCACCAACCAAGATCACCATCCGCAGTGTGCCTCCCCGGACTATTTGGTGATCAGCCTCGGCGGCAGAACAGCAACTCTGACTGCAGCACAATCTTGTTGCTGCCAGCTTTTGCTGCAGGAGCTGGTGCGAAGGACAGATGAGCGAACTGCCCAACTCCCAACTTTGCATGTGCATGCATGCATGCAGTGTCACTGGGACTAGTTCTAGTTGATCCAGGAACGCTGCAAACGCATGCCTTCATCCCAAAATGTGTAATAGTCACACGTATACGCCTTTCAGAGGGAAGTGCTGTCTGCTCTGCTGTGCCATTGCGAGGCTTACTTCAGCTGGGCGTTTGGATGTGTTCACTTGCACTGCGAAGTGCTTGGTACACATACGGGGTTGTCTACAGTGCAAAAGCCTATTCCAACAGCCTAAAGCGTTCTGACAAAAGGAAAGGTCTCCCCTTGCACTGGGTGTGGGTTACAGTCAGTCCTGATTCACATGCATGGCACCAATGATCTGGTTGTGTGTATGTGTGCGGGTGGGGGTAGGGGTGGGGGTACGGGGCCGCACGGGGAGGGAGGCGGGAGAAGGTGTACTTGTATATGGAAACCAGTACACTATAGCCCCTGGCACCGGCCTGATGATCAGCATCCTTGTGCAAGTTACATGAGCTGGTGGGTGCACTTGCAGGTGGAGCGTCAATGCCAACACAAGTGCCACGTCCTTGCTGCGCCCGGTCAGCATAAAAAAAGCATGCAACACCACTGCAAAGTAAGCCAAGCTGGGCCAGCAACCCCGTCTCTTACTCCTCTCAGCCCTGACCAGCAATAACAGTGGGTGCAACACATGATACACAACATGGGGCCTGGGGCGCACCGCCCACCCAGTGTGCACCACATCTTGCTGGCAACCTCCACAGTTGTCTTGTTTGCCCCCCTTGGTATGATACTACCCTTGCCAGCCCATGCCAAGCTGTTCCAGTCAGCCAACTGGTACGTGCGGCCGGAGGAGGTCGGCATTCAGCAGTTTACCCTTACCGGCATGATGCCATGTCATGCACAGCATCCCGACTGTATCGAGCCGCTGGTGGCCCACTTCCACCTCAAATGCATGCGCATGTCGAGGGAAGAGATCCGGCTGCGGGGCTTCTACAATGTGCGGCAAGTCAGGTGAGTCGTGAGACCCCCTCCTCAGAGTAGTACTGGAATTTAATGTAATAATTTGATCAATTACCATGCACTTATTTGCAAGTCGCTGCCAAGGATAGCATGTCGCTTGCAAATGACTTCCTGATGGTCCACGTAATGGCATGGCAGCCCGTCTGCATGTTTTGGCCATGGCTTAGTACAACCAGGCCAGCTGGAACAGTTGCAATTACATGTTGCCCCACACACACTAAACAGACAAGACTTTCTTCTTGGATCAGGCCCGCTGCCAATCCAGCGGAGCTGAGCCACCATGTGGCATGGTGGCGGCCCCAGGTGTTTGTGCATGATGAGCTATCAGGGGAGGAGTTTGAGTTTGAGCAGCCCCAAAATGACGGCGTGGGGAAAAAGAATTTCCTCGTCACGGTGCTGCCTCGCGACATTGAGATGCGCATTGTGCGGTGCGTCTACCATGTGTATATAGGGTCCATGTTACATATGGTCCATGGTATATGTCTACGGCTTGGAACGTCTTTTGTTTGTTTGTTTGTATATGTCTACAGTGTGTATATGTGGTCCATGCTACATACATATGGTCCATGTATATGCCTACATATTACATATGGTCCCATGTATGTGCCTACCATGTTACACAGGGCCTACCATGTCGCATATGGTCCATGTATATGGTACAAAGGCGCCTCTCATCCGTATAACACGCATTTGAAATCCTGCTTCATTTTGGTTCCATGCGCATGCATCCTCCATGGCCTGGGGGGTGTCAAGCGTGCATGAGTAGGATGAGTGTTGTACCGGACAAGCTTGACTTGTGGTAAGCAGGTTGCCAACGTTATTGACAGTGAAGTGTCCCCGTACCTTTTGAGCCAGTTCTTTCTGAAGGCAGCATGCCCTGCACTGGTGGAAGTGGACCAAATCACTGATAAATGCTGTTCCTCCAGGCCCACAGGCGTCAACTCGCTCCAGCTTGAGCTGTTCATCAAGGGCTGGCCTTACATGATGCTGGTTGACACCAGCGAAGCCATGTGCACCCATGTGAACCCAGACACCCTGGAGCAGGCGCTGCTTGGCCAAGTGCCCAGCTTGGCCCTTCTTGCTGACAAGGAGATGACTGTGGGGCGTGGTGGCATGGAGGGCAGGTAAAGTGTCAGCCATTCCCCCTAAGCCCTGCGGCACTTTCCCCATCCAGGCACCATCACATCCAGACCCATCATCGCCTGATATGATACCAAAACCGTGTATGTGGACCCTGCAAATCAGTGGCTTGCCTTGTGCCCATTGCCTTGTGTGGACAATGGGGACAGGATTCCCCAACATCCCGCAAACCCTCATAAATGATTCACCAATTAAGAGTGAAATGATTGAATCCCACAGCAGCGTAGGCTCCAGTCGGCAGCCTGTGATTGCCAACAACCACAGGCAATTATTTAAAATTTAATAAAATAATTGAAATTGATAATTGATTAATTTTTTGATCTTTAATTCAATTATTAACTAAGTCTCTCTTGTGATGCAGTAATGGCACAGAATACACCGAATATCACCATGTGGTCCAAGCGCTGCGCAAGAACTTGGAATACCACAAAGCGCTGGGGTTTCATGGAGCACTTGGGATTGTACGCCCCAGTCAGGTGAGATAAGGCTTGTTTACTCCAGTGCCTGCGTGTGTCAGTTAGTTAGTTTGTGAGCTAGTTACAAGCATTATAGCAACATGACAGCCAACTGAGCAGTCAGCCTTGCATGCGGCGCCAAGCAGCTCCTTCCTGGCACTGTTTGAACCACCTCTTGATCTCACGCAACTTGAGGTCCTGTGGAGAAGGTGAGCCCATGTGGCCCTTGGCTTTTCTTACCCCTTGGCCCCCTCTACCCTGTCAAACACCATACATGTGTGTGCATGCATGACATTCGGCATTATGGGGCATGCTGGTATATAGTCAGGTAGATGCGGCATTTTCTAGACAAGGGAGTCAAACAATTTTGGGCCAAATGAGTCAAGGATATTGTGGAACAAAAGCTGGAGCTACTTTTTGCACGTTGCGCAGCATCATGTTGAACGACATGTTGCGAAAGATGCACGTTACAACAGTAAAATGCAAGTAGTCATCTGAACCTTTCGCTGGAGAGCATGTTCGTAAGCGGCATCAGAAGAAGAAGCACATGGGCCATGGTCAGCATCTCATATAGGCGTTCATCTCCTCCTTGCAGTTGAGCCTCCTAGGATCCATGGAGGACATCCAGGAGCTTGTGCTGGAAGGCAGACTCACCCTCCTATTATACAGCGCCAGTGACATGGGGTACCCAGCCAAAGAAAGCTATGGATATTACGGGGACCAGAACATAGAGAACGCGTTCACGTCACTGGCGCTGTACGGACACAATGCAGTGATTTTTGTACAGGTGGGCGTCAAAATTTTGGGGTAATGGTTAAGGGGTGCGCATGACCAGGCAGGCATTGTTTTTTATGTGCGGGGAAAAAAGAAACTGAAGCCCACCTGTACAGATATACGTGATGTGGGCAGGTCTCGCTGCACTTGTCTTTTTCCCAGTAGTATAGCTTTATTTCGAATGTAGGACATGGTAATCCATGTTGCACGGTCATGAGCATTTTGTGTCAAATTGCAGGATAAAGATGAGTACTTTGGGCGAGCGTCACCCTTCCATTCAGTGCTGGACCTCTTCCAAGTGGGTGGCCCCTACCACAACGCGGCTGTGGGAGGTTACCCACGCGTCAACATATATGTCAGGTGTGTTGATATGTATTTATTTGTTTACTTATTTGTCAGGTGTATTTAAGCATGTGGATCTTCTGGGATGTAAGTTCAAAAAGACATGTACAACCGAGGATTGTTCCATGCCGATGCATCTTACAATGCGAATATTCGTAACAACGCTGCCATAGTAACATAAAACATCGGCATGCATCAATCGTCGGTCATTAATGGCCTCTGGGTTGTGTTGTGGTAACGGGAACAACCACCTGGTCAGAGTTCCACGTTTTGCCCAACACCTCCAAATCTTGCCTGTATCCTGCCACCTACCATGGTCCATGGTGGGCACATGCTACATGGGACTCCATGAGTCCTTTGGGTTGATTGCCATTGACTGTGACTCAAAGCGGTGGTACTACATATACTATACCCAATTTCGAGGTTGTGTTACATATATTGGTTGATGAGACTACTTTGGTGCAGAAACTCCACCGCGCAACAAAGGGAACCAGACATAGTGGAGCCGCAATGGTACCTGCCCACCAATGCCCCGTCTCCGCTAGCCACCTACAACTGCGAGATAATGGAGAAGAGAAGTTGGGCGGGAAAGAGTTTTCACAGGCCGGAGCACATTGCAGGTTTGTGTACATAACGTCAATGATATGATATGGTTTGTGTACATAACGTCAATGATGTACGTAACTGAATCATGTAGTGGAAGGGAAGTTTAGACGTGATCACGTATAGTTACGTTTGCCAAAAATCGTGGACAGCCATCGTAGCATGCGTGTCGTTCGAGCCTGATTTGAATTTGTACTGAAAGGTGCACTCTCGCCTCTATTGCTGGTTACTGGTGAGACACACGCAGGCTTGCTAATCTGTCTCCTGGTTGGAATGCAGATACTTTTCATATTTACCTGCCTACTCTTGCTGGTTGCCCTGAGTAAGATTTGCATTTTGTGCCATGTGCTTCCTCCAGGTCTGTATGTCCACACCGCCTACCGTGACACACGCTCTCCATTGGTGACGCTCCCCTACATCAACAACCCCGACAACGTGACAGACTTCGTACTCCACCTTGAGAACCTCTTTCGAGTGCGCAACCGCCCGTCGGCTGATAGCTGCGCGGTGGGTTTGGACGCTTGGCGATGGGTGCTAGAGTTGTTTGAGAGCTCGCCCTTGCCACCTGCGGCGTCGGTGCCTTTGCCGCAGACGTAGTGGGGGACACGAGAGCTTTGGTATCTTTATGAAGAATGGAAGTGGCGGGATTTCAGCTATGATGTGTTTTAATTGTTGTCAGTTGCCGCCCAAATTCACATTGTGTTACTATTGGCAAACCACTTGGGTCAAATAAATTATGAACCTAGCCTTAGACTGAAAAGCCAGCCTAAAGGTTGAATTCGTTTAATCTATTATTAATCATTGTTTTTGTACATTAATTCATAGCTAGTAATTTAGTATTTTGACGGAAAAGGGAACAAAAGGCGGTTGCAGTCATTCCTATTGTTTTTACGGGCCCTGTTGCAAGGAAGGGCGCATGTGGGTATTACTAATTTAGTTATCAATGTAGTTTAAAACGTTCATGCTGCCCTCATGCTAGCAGGTGCCCTTTAAGAATCCTAGGAAAGTGCTGCGTGACTTTGGATTACATAACTACAAGCGTTCCAATGATACAGCCAGATCAGCAGTACTGGCAGTCCTACATGCCTTGCGCCAACCAGCCCTGTACTGGCACTGCTTATATCGTTTCTGCACCAGTGGTGTGAATGCTGCTAATCATGTAACGCTGGGACAGTCACAGTGACTGTTGATTGTCCAAGCCATTTGCATATTATGGCTTTATTAAATGTGCGAGGCTGTGGGCCGTATTTCCATCGACTGGATAACTGTTGCATACCCACAGCTGTTCTGCGCCATGGCATGTTATGCATTATGGGCCCTAGGGTTCTCCCATTGCGGCAAGGGCTCACTCAGCCACGGCTGCTAGAAAGACAGAAAGAAAGAAAGCAAGGGGACCCACAAAGGCGGAGTTAAGGGGCCACTGCCAGTGGCTCGCAACAGGGCACCGACCAGCCAGAAGTTCTACGGCTGGTCAAGTATATGCCCTACTGGGCTAGTAGCCAATGCCATCCATGGCATGGAGGGTTTCAAACCCCAAACATCAAATTGGTGTACTTCTGTAACAGCTATAGCCACGCAGCGCAGTGCCACTTTTGCGTGGCTGCTCGCAAGGCTTGCAAGCAGTGCAACTCATGCCGTATATGGGCATACTCTTTGATAATATACCTGCCGGGGTGCCAAAGTTCACAATGAGATGACATGTCACGGTGACACGAGGTGCCAATTGCAATTGTATAATAATGATTGTACTAAAATCCACTGTATGCTTGCTGGTATCCATCAACAATGACCCACACGCCGCATATGCCTGGCGCATTAGATCACGGTGCATTGTACTTCAGAACTTCTTGAAGTGCAATTTCGACCCTCCCGGGAGCGGCCATGATGTGCCGCTATTAGCTTAGTAAGATGGGCCACACGCCCACCTGTCAGTGACCCTGTAGGACCTCAGACTGCACAAGCCTTGAGAGTCTTGCATCTTAGATCAGCAAATCATGATGGCACAAAATTTGTCGTGCATTTAATGCGATTTGCTTGGCGCAGCATGATGCAGGGCAAGTTTATAGGGTTAAGAGCCACCACATGCTGTCCAGAGTAGAGGTTACAAAACTAGCGGGAGACCATGCTTACCGTAGTGAGCGTACCATGCTACTGAAACAGACAAACAATGGCCTTCAAGGACTAGGCACATTGTCAGCCAACCAACACTCCCTGAGGTTTGTTCAGTTCACTATGATGTTCATCTAATGCTGGGAGGTACTAGAAATCCATCTTGTACCACCCAACATGCTACTCTAATCAAAACCTTAGATGTCCAGTACTTCCATCAGCAGTCCCGCATCACCGCATCTTCAAGAATGACTGCTGACCTGGCGCTACTGCACCAATGGACTCACCCAACCAACCCAGCTACCTCCGTAGCTCTCCACTGGTGACCCATACGTGCAGCCCTAATCCCCCTAAACCCTCATCCCCGCCTCAGTGATTGGGCAAAGCGCTGGGCCTGAGCGCTCCCAACAAATCGGTGCAGTTGCGCATGACTTCCCGCTCCACCCGGTTGAAATAGGCCCACCCCTCGTTGATCCCCACACTGCGCCTGGCTACCGACCCTAGGCTGAGCTTGAGCGCAAAGTCCTCCCGGGACTTGAGGGCGTAGTGGTACAGGGCGATGCGCGACACCTGCAGGGGAGGGAAAGAGCGGAAGTTTTCAGACGGGGCAAAGCCAGAGCGAATCTTGGGCCCACTCCCCAGGTTAACAAGCCCATAGGCCAACGGTAAATGCATGGGGCATCCCTCATCGACGCACCCCCCTGCGCCTGGCCACAGACCCCAAGCTGAGTTTGTGCGCAAACTGGTACTTGGGCACATAGTATTACAGGGCGCTACACGGCACTTGTAAAGGATGTGAACTACCAGCTCACATTGCATTTCATACGAACTAGCTCCATGCGTACGGCGTCTCCCTGTGAGTGCTGGAGTGTCCTCATCCCAACAACCAAGGAAATGCACCAGCGAATGCACCAGCGCCAAAAGCCCTTCCCGCAGTATCAAATGTCCTATCCCGGCCACCAAGGAAACCCACCAGGGGATGCACCAATGCCATACCCTTTGCCCAAGAGCACTTCAGGTCAAGGGCAAATGACACGTGGGGCACAGTCACCCTACTTCCCAGACCCCAAACCCTACAGAACGCACCTGTATGGTGTCGGTCTGCGTGCCATACACCCGAACCATGCGCTCCGTGTACGCCGCGTGTCCCCCCCGGTACTTGAAGTGGCGCCCGTTCACCGCAGCGACCACGTGCTTGGTGTGCGCGATGGTCTTGATGAATTCGTTCATGCAGTGCTCGGGCGGGGGGCAACTGCGGTAGTTGTTGAGCACACCCCCTTGGGGCCGCCGCAGGTGCCCTGAGCTGCCCATGATGATGGAGTTGAGCGCTAGCCCGCCCACTGCATCGTACTTGTTGCTGCGCAGGAATAAGGTTAAGGATAAAATTGATATTCCTTAAAAACCTATAATGTGCTTGTCAAGACCAACATAATTTGAATCAATACAAAATTACAAGATCTGGTTGACAGCCCATACAGGAGGCCAACCCTGGCACGCAAGATTACAACCAGTTTAACAATAACAAACTAATAATAATGCAAATATATGATAACGACAACCAATTCTAGTAAAAAAACATTGAACACCCGCCGTGGCTTTGCCGCGCACGTGGGCGGGGATAAGGGGCGTGGCTTCGTACCATATAAGATATAGATTACAGGAGCAATGAAAGACTTTAAAAACCATAGGCACCATGCTGACTAGATTCTACATCCCCACAGTAGAGATGTGCGGGGCCTGCCCGTATGCAATTCAAACAACAAGGGGTGTAATATGCCAGGGTTTGCCATCAGCCTGACGTGCAGCAGGGCGCAGGGTGTAGGGGCAGCATATTCCTGCATCGGAGGTGTACCCAAACCCTAAACCCAAACCCTAAACCCTATACCCTAAAACCCTAGACCCAAAACCCAGCCCCACCTGCGCAGGAAGCGCGGCAGGTCGCGCGGCGTCGCGCCCCGAAAGGCGACGAACTCGTCGTCGTCGATGAACGCAATGAACTGGTGGCGGTGCGCAAAGCGGCGCAGGCACTCGTCGTACACCCACACCTTGGCGGAGCCCGAGCGGTGCGTGAAGGTGTCGAAGAGGTAGTAGTCCACGATGGAGCTGTGCACCCACCTGGGCAGAAAGGGGCTTTTTTGTGAATACGGAAATCTACCATGGTTGAAGAATTGCATGCACATAGCTTTGTAGTTGTACAAGAAGCAGAGGGTGGTGGTCATCACGATGCCGGCCATGCATGCAATGGGTACTGCGCATGGTCCACAGGTGTCAAAGTTAGTAGTCCACGATGTGCACCCACCTGGGCAGAAAAGGAGTCTGAATTGTAATTTTTTTATTGTTTTATTGGAAACTCCCCAAAAAAAACACGAATGAGAGTAAAAATGTGCGCAGAGTACGCGGGCTCACAGGTACACAAAAACAAATATAGAATGGACGGCAATGCCAAAGCCCTCCCCGGGCTCCTCACCCCTGGTTGAAGGCACATGTAGATACCTCTGGGCACTGAAATACAACCATGCACTGTGGGCCTTGCAGGACAGGCGTGCATGTGCAGATGAGGCACCTTGAGGCGCTTGCGCACCCCTATACCCACCTGTGCACCCAAGCCATAACCATAACCCTACACCCTGATCCAATCCCCACACCTGTGTACCCAGACCCTTTATCCTAACCCAAACCCTACGCCCACCTGTGCACTCAAAACGTTTACCCTAACCCAAACCCTACACCCTGACCCAATCCCTACGCACACCTGTGCACCCAAACCCTTTATACTAACCCAAACCCTACGCCCACCTGTGCACTCAAAACGTTTACTCTAAAACAAACCCTACACCCACCTCTGCACCGCCGGCAGCAGGAGCCTGGTAGAGTTGTGGTCGTAGATGTGCACCCAAACCCTAACACAAACCCTACACCCACCTCTGCACCGCCGGCAGCAGCAGCCTGGTGGAGTTGTGGTCGTAGATATGCACCCAAACCCTAACCTAAACCCTACACCCTAACCCAAACCCTACACCCACCTCTGCACCGCCGGCAGCAGCAGCCTGGTGGAGTTGTGGTCGTAGATGTGCACCCTGATCCTACACTAAACCCTACAGCCTAACCCAAACCCTACACCCACCTCTGCACCGCCGGCAGCAGCAGCCTGGTGGAGTTGTGGTCGTAGATGTGCACCCTGATCCTACACTAAACCCTACAGCCTAACCCAAACCCTACACCCACCTCTGCACCGCCGGCAGCAGCAGCCTGGTGGAGTTGTGGTCGTAGATGTAGACCTTGCCAACGCCTGCGGCAGGCGTGTAAAAAACGTCCCAAATTGAGTGATTGTCATGTGGCAATTAGTAAGGATCATATACCAGGCACCCTGCTGTGCGCTCCTGCCCATGCCCGTGCGCTAGCGCGTGCGGATTGCGATGCATTGGTGCTTGTTGCGCTCTGCATGTGCGTCCCATCCCAGCCGCAAAGGTGGCAAAGTCTGCTTAGCTTTTACTCCGTTGCACGTGCATACCCTCTTGACGCATATGCACCCATGTGCGCCAGTAGTCCAAGGGTAAAATGCCACATGCACATCAGTACATCATTATTTCCATGCACACCCATGCGTGCACATGCACACCCAACCTTCCATGTTGGATCATATACAGGACCCACATGCAGGGTACATCCATAGATGCTCCATGCCATGCAGCTGATGTCCTCCTCACGCCCCTCAGTTACATGCACCCAGCAAAATTTGGGTATAGGATTACCTATGCTGAGGTGGTACTCCACCCACTCGGTCAGGACGTCCAGCTCAGTATCCTTAGAAATGGACTTAGGATTTAGGGTTTAGGTTTAGGATTACCTATGCTGAGGTGGTACTCCACCCACTCGGTCAGATCCTCCAGCTCAGTATCCTTGCAAATGGCGCAGATCGCCACATAGGCCTTGCCAGGGGCCCGCCGCCCATACTGCTGCAGCAAATGGCGCGACTTCTGAGATCGCGCGTTGCCCACCCTTGTGCTGTCGGCAGGCCATGATGTGACCCTAGGGTTTTGCTGGGTTGAGAGGTGCGCTTGTACTGTTGTTTGTGGGGGCTTGGAGGTGGTGGCGCCGGGTGCACGACGGGTGGGGGGTTGCTGATGGTGGTGCGTGGTGTGCTGCGGTAGGGAGGTTAGGCGCCGCGCGTTGCCCGAATGGTGGGGATTGAGCCCGCCAGGGGATTGGTCCGCCTGGGGATTGGGCCTCGGAGGGAGAGGTTCATAGTCCCAGAGGCTACACAGGCGCTGTGGTGCATCGGCGTCTGACTGTGCGGTGGCTCCAAGGGGGGCGATGGATAGGAGGCAGGCCAAGGGGAGGAGGAGGTGATGCAGCCGGTGGGGATGCATCCCCCAGCTGGCGTCCAAACCCTAAACCCTAGCTGGGTGCGAGGCGGGGTCCATGGCCTGGCCTGTGAAGGTGGGCGCCTGTGACAGGGGCAGGGTGGGTATGACAGGGCAGGGTAGGAGAACCTTTTCAACCTTTGTCACCCTGGGAACCAGTGGAGTAACATGGGCACAAAGGGGTTGTTTCAGTGCACTCGGGACGCGATCCACTCAGGTATAGCATATCAACACAGTCGTCCTGTTGGTACACCGACAAGCAAGTATATAGTCTATTGCAGAATATGCGCCGCTGCGGTCCGCTGTGTGGACGGCTTTACCAGTGTTCCCCAGCTAAACTCATATGCATGCATACTGTAAAATTACCTCGATGATCCTAGTGCGCGATCCTCTTCGCCGCGCCCAGTGCTGCATCACAAGCGTATCAATAGGGAGAGATAATATGACTCTGCCGTGTACCGCCCACTTCACTGAGGGAACGCATGCACGAGTCTAGTCGCCCAGGCACAGCCGAAGCACATTGCGAAGCACCTGCTCTTCACGCTCGCCCAATTCACCACTCGTATTCGGTTGTCAAAGGTGGCTAGTGGCGCTGTTGCCAGCGCAGTAACTGAGAAGTTTGTGTCTAGCAAGGGACCTCATGGAACCCGCTGCGCCCGGCACAACTTGTGCGTGACACGCCTCAATACACGCACTGCGTGGGTGTCTGTCTATCCTATTCTAGTCAGTTGTTTGACCTCGCTGTCTTGGGTGGCCACCGTCTTTTGTACACCAGTATCGCCAAGACCCTCTTGAAGAACCCCAGTTGTCTACAGATACCCCCAGGGGTGGGCCAGAGTCTTGGTTGCCAGGCTGGTGTGAACAATAGAGTGCCTCCCTGCACAGTACCTGCCCTACACACGTTTAAAAGCACCTCTGACAAAGCTCCTTGGCCCAGTCTGTGTAGGTACTTGCTCATCAATTCACTGGGTTGCGTGTTTATACTTGATTTGGGGCATAGGTACAGGCCTGGCTTCGTACGCTTATATGTAGCGTGATGGATGTGAGCGGGCAGATCTGTTCCAAAGCGAGAAGTGGGTTGTAAAAACGACACTTATTTCCAGGCCTAGTATACCCAAGGCGTGGCAAGGTACTACCTGAGGTAGGTTTGCAAGACACCATCGCCACCTAGTTGGTCCAAGACACCTTGGTCATGCCTAGTCCTTGCAAATTTCCAGGCAGTAGAGGAAAGTGGTTCGGTACCCAACGCAAAACGTTGGAAAGGGTTGGTGGCTGTTACAACGCTGCGTATTGACTCGCTAGTCAAAGCGTGTGGTGGTTAGCATGGCGTTGGTTTTCACGGTGGCAAGGGGTGGCGGTTGGATTAGCAAGTCAGAAAAGCAAGTGCCTGCAACCGCACAAAGCAACGCATGCCTTCAATGCGTTGGTTGTATGGTCAATAGTTGCACTTCTCCTCAGATCTTCGTCAGAGTCCACCGGCATCCTGCTCGACTACCACCTAGCTACAGGTGCACCGCACCCACCAGTTGCCCTTTACAAGCTACGTTCAAGTCATTTGGGCAGTTGCACATATGAGTTTCAACCCAACAGAACTTCACGTAAACTTGGTACCCACGTGCTGGTGGCGGTGTCGTGTGTGCCTCAGATCACTGTTTGAGGGCTCGTGCTTTGCCTCTTGTGCCACTGTTTCCCTGCCATACTGCTCATATATGTATATACCCCTTAGCCACGCTCACAGTACAGGCGCGCACCATTACCAGGCACCAAACCTCCAGCAACGTAACATACCCTGCCACAAAAAAGTGCCTCACAACATCCTGTGTGATCCGCAGATCGCTGAGTCAACCCCATCAATGGCCAGCCAGCAATACAGCGCGTTTGAAACCGACAGACCCACCAACGGGGGCTGGAACCCCTCTCAGCAGCCCCTACCACAGCCCTCTGGTGCCCCCGACTTCAAGGGAGACTCCCAGCAGTGGGCGCAGGCCGGGAACCCTAACCAATACCCTAATTCGGGGTACCCAGCCAACCCCTACCAAGGGGGGGGCTATGGGTATCAAGGCAACGGGGTGCAGCAAGGGGGCTACCCTGCCGCATACCCTGCCAGCTACCCCGCAGGACCCTATGGCAGTGCACCTCCACCCGCTCCTCCCACAGCAGTCAATATGCCCTCCCAAGGTACCTCCCCAGCTTCAGCCCTACAATAATCCCCCACCCACACACCCACTACATGTGAATTGGTATTCCCTGGCGCCCATATGTATCGATCCATCACGCGTAACGTTCAAACTGCCGTTGCTTACCAACTCTTCTCGAGAGGTAGCTTCGCCAGCACCCCAAAACCCTTCTGAAACCTAAACTCTAAACCCTGAGGCTCGCCGATGAAACGCATCTGAAACGGTCAACCCCACAAAATCATCCTGTAGGGTACTTCTCACCCTTCTCTGACCGCTGCAAGAAATATCGGATGCTTTTGGCAACATGCCAGTTCTACCCTTCTGTAACCCTAAACCCTTCCTTATGGCAATCTTCACCCAAACCCTACACCGAATCATTTGTAGGCTACTCGGCCCCCCCTTCCGGCCGGCGCAAGAAGATGTGCCTCATTATGTTAGCATGCATCGTAACAGCGGCGCTGGCCATCGGCCTGGGGGTGGGGCTCACCAAGTCTTCCTCCTCTTCTTCATCATCTTCCGCATCCACCCCTGGCAACAAGTACCCCACACAGAACTATGACTACGGCACTGCGCTCAACAACACCTTTTACTTTTACGACGCGCAGCGATCCGGGGCGCTGCCAGCCACCAACCCGTGAGTGGTAGTGAAATTCAGTGAGGTGGATGTATATGCTGTGGCCATGCATGCATGGTGTGGTGGGAGGTTGGATCACCAGTGCTGGCTGCACGCAAATCGTCAGACCATGAAAGCAGCAACGAGCTCATCCTGGAGATAAGACGTGCAGATATTCATGTAATTAATTATCTAAGTATTCATGTGATCATGTATGGTGCAGGGTGGCGTGGAGGGCTGACTCAGCGCTCGGTGACGTGGCGCCCAACAACGCCAGCCTGGTTGGGGGGTTTTACGATGCAGGAGGTGTGCAGGGAAACCCTTAGCTGGGGTTTCAGGCTGTGTACCATCTACATTCCATGCAGTGGCACAATTGCATCATGCTGTTTGCTAGGGCTGTTGCACTGTTCCAGTGATGGCACTGATCCACTGATTGCATGCCCGCTGTAACCTGATCCCACCCAATCCCCATCCACAGACAGCATCAAGGTGTCCCTCACCATCGCCTTGGCCACCTCCCAACTGGCATGGGGGCTGCTATTCTTTACAAAGGTGAGCGCAATGAGGCTCACCGCCAAGAATATACTCCCACACCCCATATGCTCCTATTTCTTGATTATTTCTGTTCTCCCCTCCTCCTTTTGTTGATTTCTACTCCGTATGTCTCCCATTGTAGGGCTATGACTCGGTGGGCGCCCGTCAACCAGCCATCGACACCATTCGCTGGGGGGCGCAATACCTCATGGACGCACATTTTGCCCCTGAGGCATTTGTGGCACAGGTAATCTGCACCCCAGCCCCTGCAAATATTCACCAAATTGTGACACTACATGTGGGCGTGGTGTTTGGAAAATGTGGGAGGCTTGCAAGGACAGAGTTGGAATGCATGTAGCTAGGCAGTCCTGGCGTTCCTTGATCTGAAACCACAACAGTCACCTGACACAAACCGGGTGCCTGCTGGATGCATGTAGCACTCACACCCAAGCAGTCCCCCCATGGCTGTGCGGGGCGGACGGCACGCTCCGCCCACGGCTGCCTGCACACACAGAGGGTTTGCACAAGGTGGTCAAACAAAGGCGTTTTACCTGATCCGGTCTACCTGTGGTGGTGCAGGTTGGGGATGCCAAGATCGACCATGCCCAGTGGAACCGGCCAGAGAACTCAACAGGTGGGTGGGTGGCGCCACGATATGGAGGGAGTTGGCTGTTTTTGTGTGCGTCGTGCTATTTGATCTCTAGGGCTTGATCCCTGCCCAGGATTTTGCTGGCTGCGCCCTGACACGGGGGGGTAGTGTTTGATAATAACCCATCCGGTATTATTTTGTGTTGCAATGCAACTTCTAAAATGTGGACATCCCTCTCGCACCACCTGTACCACCAAGTCACGGCCATTAATCCCTCAAACAAGCCCTCCAATTGTCCTCATCTCCCCCCGCAGCCCCCCCCCGCACCACCTACGTCAACACCCCCAAGGTCCCCGGGAGTGACTCCACAGCACAGGCTGCGGCAGCACTGGCAGCCGCCACGCGCGTGTTTGCCAAGATTGACCCCGCCTTTGCTGCCAAGGCGCTGAACCACTCAGTGCAGCTGTACAGGTGGGATCGCAACTTCTCGGGGCTCAGGGATGAGGTTCTATGTGTCACACCTGTGCAGCTGCAAACCCCAGCTGCAACCTACGCAGTTGAGTGAGATTTGTAATATGTAGGAATCCAATGATTACTGTTCAAATGATTTAAACTCAGTAGGCATAGTATGTCCACTAATTATTTTAGGGCTTGCAACAGATTATATCCTCGTTTTCTCGTTTACCTCCTTATCTGATTTGTGTGTGTCTCATTGTGTGTGCTGGTGGAGGCTTCTGCCACCGAAAACGTCCAACATTTTCTTTTACTGACGTTTTGGTGTGGTGGGCGCAGCATGGCTGTCAAATACCCTGGCCATACTCCGACAGCTCCATAATATAACTTCCAACGGGGGCTTCTGTCACCAATTAATCATCCACCATTTCCTTTTACTGACGATTTGATTGTGTGTGCGCAGCTTGGCGGTCAAGTACCCTGGCCAATATTCCGACAGCTTCAACGCGGAGTCAGTCCCCTATCGCTCCTCATCCTACCTGGATGACGTCATGTGGGCGGGGGCGTGGCTGTACTACGCCACCGCCAACCGCGCGTACCTGTCGGATGCGGAAACCATCGCCAACCGCATGCCGGACCCTAACAACGTGGTTTCTGACTGGGACAACATGTACTGGATGGCGCAGTCCCTGCTGGCTGAGGTGTATGCGGAGGGGCAGAATAAAAGGGACACCGTGTACATGCGCAATGTGGGGGGCATGCTGGAGAACTGGATCCAGGGGACCTCGCCGGTGTATTACACCCCCAAGGTAGGCAAAAACCCTAAGTTAAACCCTGAATCTTGAAGGTGGGTGTGCTAGGTGGGCATGGGAAAGGGGAGGGTGGGGATCATGCAGGGGAGGGGGCAGGGTTTACTTAATTGCTGCCCGTGCCATGCTAACTACATGCACCATGTGCGAGCAATTGGAAAGGTGTCCATCTCATAAAGATGGATCATCTATCTAACGATTCTTATTACGCGCACATTTTATGTATTATGTGTCTGCAATATATCATGTTGCAACCCTTTATTATGCTGAAATATATTGTCAGTGCCAGTCAACAACGATTATCCCACAAAACCCCAAAACGAAAGCTACTGCCAGTCAACCAAGAAGGCTCCACAACATCCCAAAATGCATCATTACATGTGCAAACCCATCCCTGTTTCTCTGCAGGGCCTGGCCTATGTGCGCGACTGGGGATCCCTGCGCAATGCAGCCAACACCGCGTTCCTGGCGCTGCATTATGCCGCATACCAACCGGACGGCCAGACCATCAAGTACACCTGCTGGGCTAAGCAACAGGTGGGTCGTGATATTGAGATGCCATATTCTCACCATGAGCATTCTCCTGCTCTGGAGCCACCTGCTGCATTTTCCATAACACAGCAATGCACAGCCTTGGAATGAAGTGAGCTGAGGAGTTGTCCATAATTTACTGCCGAAAAGCAGTCCGGCGGTAAATCATAGGCAACTCCTCAGCGGTAGCGGTTCAGACCCCGGGGGGGCATGCAACCCTGAATCCTAAAACCTAAAATCCTAACCCCTGCTGCAGCTGGGCTATGCCCTGGGAGACACCGGCCGCAGCTTCTTGGTAGGGTTTGGCCAAAACCCTCCCCAGTTTGCCCACCACCGGGGGGCATCCTGCCCCGCTCCCTTCGCCACGCCATGCAGCTGGGATGCCTTCAACTCAGCTGACCCCAACCCCAACATCCTGTATGGCGGCCTGGTCGGGGGGCCCAATGGGCAGGATGGGTACACTGACAGCCGTGACAACTACCAGCAAAACGAGGTGGCGCTGGACTACAACGCAGGGTTTGCAGGTGGGTGAGACTGTTGAGGGGTTCTATCTGTTTGTTTCCCATGTGTAAATGCATTGAGGTTGCAAGGTGGGTGCATGCAGGCTTTGCAGGTTGTTACCCATGGGTTTGGGGTTCGAAGGTGCCCCCAGGTATCATTTATCCCCCAGGTGGAATGATCTCTAGGTGGTGTTTCTGCATTGATGTGGCTCGGGACAGACCCGGTCTCAGCCAATGGCATGCCAAGAGCAGCGGGGAGGAGTTGTGCTGCATGCTGACGCATTTCAATGTGTGTCTGCAGGTGCTCTGGCGGGACTGCTCTCATTTGAAAGCACTGAGGGCACGCTCAAGTGCAATAAGTAGGCGCCTATTGCATTTGGCACAGTAACCAGGGTTCCATGCGGAGCCTGATTGCAGCTGATGGATGTTGACACCTGTTATCACCCAACTGACGTCAGTCCGAGCCCAGGAAATTCCGTTTCATGCGGAGCCTGGCGCGTGTTGATGCTCTTAGTTCCAATGAAGTGTGCTTCATGTGTTTTGTGGCATGCCCTAACCGCACATGTTTAAATGCTCTTTGAAACGCTGTGATGCCCAACAACAGCAATTGCAGTTGTTTTGTAAATTGACTTTGCCACTCAGTGTGTGTTTTTGGCTGTTTGAACGAGAACGCACGACTCATGCCAGGCAGCTGTTGCCTCGCAAGTCAAATTGGAAGTGACACAACTTTACAAAGCATGATTTACGCAGTGCTTGCCACGTGTCCAGCCACTGGCAGTGCTTCTATGGCACTCAACACTATAAAAGAAACTGAGAGCAGCACGCCCATGTGCACAAAGACAGCAACATGCTAACTTTGAACATATGACGGCAAAAACGTTGGTAACAGTTATTGCGTATCAAGAGTCTTGGTCATCATGCATACACCGGACAGATTGCTCAACCCAAAATTTACTGGCTGCCAAGCAAAATAACAAGAGGTGACTGTCTGTATACACAATGCTGAATAGGGATACACAGGCTGAACAGTGTCCCATCCGAGGGTGGCAGTGTCAGAATGCCCGCACACAATGACGGTGCGCCTGACAAGTAGAGCAGTAGGAAAAGTAAATAATACCAGGCAAGGGCGGCATTGACTTCACCAATAAACAGCTATTCCAACATGGCTGTTCCCAACACAAGCAAAGCCTTGCAGACGTTCCAGTTGGTCCTGCACCCTGTTATTGCTGAGCGCCCCCGTTGAAGCCCTGCATACGCCTGAGGCGTTCAAAGTGCAGTTCCCTCAAGAGCTGGTTGTTCATTTCATACTCCGCGTTGGCCTGTGCAACCAGGTACGACTGCTCTTCTGTGTATTGCTGCTGTTGGTGGTCCACTGGGCGGCCGTGCACGTCATACTGCTGCAGAGTGGTTGGGTCATGGTTGACTGAAAGCTGTCGTTGCTGTCCAGCCCCGTGGTGCAGTTGCTGCTGCAGCTGTTGCTGCTGTCCTGTGCTGTCACCTGCCACCTGAGGGCCTACATGGTGCTGATGTGGGGCCACTTGCAAGCCCAGCTGGGCTTGTCGTTGAAAGTTTTCGAATTCCTGGCAAGGTCAAGGCAGCACGTCAGGAAGGTAACCAGCAGCCGTGGAACTGCATGTGCATACAGCCAGGAGACAAGCCTTATGAGTAAAGAGACCCTTACCTGTCTCTGAGCCTGCTCATGGCTGGTTTTGAGCCGCTTGACACCTTGTGTGATAATGTCTACAGAGGCCTGCACCCAAGGTGGCATTGCCTCCATTAGGTCAATTTGACAAACTGCAAAGTGGGGTTGGTGTATTGTTACGTACCTGAGGATCTTTGTTCTCGTCAGGGCTACCTTCATGGCTACGTTTTGCCATAGAGAGGGAGTCTCGTATGGTCCAGCAGGGCAGCGTGCTCTGTTCACATAAGACTGAAGTGGCAGCTCAACGGCAGACACAGTCACGACAGCCAGGGAAGATTTTATCTCGTAGAAGATACAAACAGAGTCTGGGCAAGCTGCAAGTCTCTCAAAACTGGCCAGAACCCAGGCCAGAACCCTTGATAACAGCCAGGGTCAATCGTTTTGGGACTCGTCCGTACACCACAGCAGCGTTGGACCCAGCCAAAAACACAGTCCTTAATACTGACTATGTTGCAGCCAAAGACAACTTTCAAAGGGTAGCTACAGGCAAGCGACTTGCTGTATTGTCAGTTATGGCCTAACGATGGACAAGCTCCGTCACAAACTGCTTCGTAGGAAAGGTGGTCGCGACCAGTGCCGCTATCCCTTAACCTTGTTAAACAGTACAGGACAAGCTCTATTGTCTCGCAACGTATCGCTGATCTAACTGGCGATCTTCTGGTGTTGTACGCTTTGAAAAGTGGCACTGGTATATTCAGGTTACGCCGAAAAACCCTACTTCAGACCCTATTTCAAACCCTATTGCTCCAGCCTGTTTGAGGGAGCCTGGTGGAGTCCAGCAGTTTGTTAAGGTTTAAATGTCAGCCAGTTGAACCATCATGAACTCGTGCATAGCTGGAGATGTATGAGACTTTACAGCTATCATGGCCACGACCCGCAGCATAAAGTGTTACATCGGTGTATCACTCAGTGTCACCAATCAGGGTGGTATTGTAAGGGTGAGTCGGTAGGCTGCAGGCAGAATGCTATGCACCCCACAGCCATCCACTGACACATTCACTCCCACCACACACCTTCAAGGCTTCCCCGCACAGCCATCCTCAGCTCAGGTGGGTAGCTACACCTAAAGGCACAATGCATGTGCTGCATAAATTTTCCAGCTATCTGGCCCTGCACCCTGCTGCTGCATTCCCCTTCCTGGCAAATGCAACCAGATAAATTAAATCAAAACAGTCCGATCCATGTATTGTTGCTATTAGATTTGCAGTACGGAAAAAAAAAATGCCACTGCTGCCACTCCCCCGAAGGGTCCCCCCGGGCGATCCCGGTACACACCACACACCACCACCCTCAAACCCTTGCACACACGCTGTACCTGGTCACGAGTCCCTGCCCGGCGGCCCATACTTGATCACCAAATGCTCTTCCAGCTTTGTCAGGCACTCTGGCAGGTTGGTGCGCCCAAAGCCCAGCCTGAAGTGGCCCCGCTGGGTGCACAGGGTGTGACAGTACACCGAGGCAGGTAGCAGCAGCACGCCACAGTCGGCGACAACCCCTTCGCAAAACGTGTCAATGTCCTCTCCTGCAAAGCATGT
Source organism: Heterotrichella gracilis (assembly GCA_032358255.1). Classification (NCBI taxonomy): domain Eukaryota; class Xanthophyceae; order Tribonematales; family Xanthonemataceae; genus Heterotrichella; species Heterotrichella gracilis. Next base: position 38,017 of record JAULBX010025431.1, on the reverse strand, counting down.
AAAAGTGTGAAATATAGTGTCCAATCGGTGCAGTTTTCTAGCCGGGCACTGGTGGTGGGTCATGCATGGTCCTTTGGGTGTAATGGTGCATAGGTGGTGGACCATGAATGGTGCCTTGGTTGTGATGGCGTATAGCTTTTGTCAGCCGCACCATGCTTGCAACGCAAGTAAGTCCTTTACATGCGCCATCCACATGCGACATGATGGACGATGTGTTGACAATGCATGCAAATCTGGAATGGTCACCACCACGACATGGCCGGCACGCAATGACCACCTTTGGCAGACACATATGTGTCCGTCAATCACCTCGGTATTTCATGCGTGATCACGACATGTCATGACAAAGCTGCTGCACAAGCCTCAGACCCTGACCACCTACCTGTCTTGATTCGTGGGAAAGCAATACTGCACGCCGCGGGCCGGTGCCACTCGAACACGTGGCTCCACCTGTCGAAAAACGCATCCAGCAGGTCCAGGTTCCCGGTGCACAGATCCAGATTGGCCTGCACCACCTTGTCCTTATCCTGCAGCACCATGGCTCCCAGGATCTCGCTTGGGGCTGCTTGGCAGATGGTGGTGTAGTCCTTCAGCTCCAGAACCTGCAGAGGGAAATGCACGATGAAGGAAAAGTGGAGGGGGGGAGTAGGAAGTCCTGGCAACACAACGTCCTACAAATACAACTAACCCTGCAAGGACAAGAGCAATGTGAACAGACATTTGATGTGGGATATTCTACGTAATTTTATTAATGCTCAAAATCCAATCCGTAATCAATTATTATTATTTAATAATGGTCTCATGCCCAGTACCTTGTCCAGAAAGGCCTTGTCCTTGCTAGCCAGCCACCCCAGCCGCAAGCCAGGGCAAGAGAAGGACTTGGACAGGCCTGACAGGGCAATGGCCTTGTCATACAAATCAGCAGCTGATGGCAGCCGAGTGGAAGGATCAAACTCAAGGTACCTGAAGGCCGGGGGACGACAGTATTAGTGTATGCATACTCCGTGTCACAACGGCAAGTGACCCATTTGGGAGCCTATCTGGCTGGCTGTACCCACAGCAGGAAAGTTGCTGGCACCTCCTTGCATATTAACGCCCAGCCACTGCCACACGTTGGCTATGCAAGGAGGTAGTGCATCACGCACAGGGGCAAGCCTGCTGCCAAGCTGGTGTCAGGGACCAAAACGTCCCACATGCACCCCACTTGTACCAATAGTGATGATAAATACTAATAGTATGCAGCCCATTTCTTCCCGTACCGGTACATCTCGTCACTGAACAGCCAGCTGCCGCTCTCCTTGCAGATGTCAACCACCCGTCGCTGCTCCGCCGCAGTGATGAGAACCCCAGTAGGGTTGTGCGGGAAGTTGACAACCACCAGCTTGGTGGCAGGGGTCACCAGCTGCTGCAGCTTGTCAAGGTCAAAGCGCAGCTTGCCATTGGGACCAGGCTCAACATCCCAGGTGTCGATGGTGCAGCCGACGCCCCTGGCCACCTGAAAGGGTTTTGGGGAAGGGTTTTGGGAAGGGTTTTTACCCCTGGCAGGCATGGCAGCAACGCGGCAAGCCCTGGTGTAGAATGGTGTTGGGATGTACTGCCACTGGTCAGGTGGCATGCATGCACAGTGGTGCCACAACGATGCAGCAGCATGGGTTAGCGGCGGTGCTGCCAGACATGGGCAGTACTGCAGCTTCGCTAGGGTTTGCTCCCCTTGCATTGAGCCCTCTCACACAGGGATTGGAGGGCGGCATTACCTGGGGCTAGATATAACCCTAAACAAGTACATAAACAACGTGGTATTTACCTCGATGAGGCTCTGGTATCCTGGGAATGTGGCCACTACGTGGTCCCCAGGCTTGAGCAGTGCCAGCATGGACAAGAAGATGCCCTCCTCGGGGACCAGGCACACCACATCCTGTGGATACAAGGAAGTTACAAAAGTCAGTGGGGAAACCGCACGCTCTCTTGAACACGTACAAGGGCATTGGTTGGGGACGAGAGGCACGAGGGACAAGTCTTTCTATGGTACAAAGACGCGTTCTGACCAAACTTACTCCCACATAGTCCCCGATTCCCCATCCATCCAGTCCCCAGCTGCAACCTGGTGACAAGCACATCGTTCTTACGATATCCCCACGCCGCTCAAATGTGGCTCCCTCACAAGTATCCCCACCCTTCCATGACCCTAAACCAAAACCCTTGATTCTGTACCTAAGCCCTTACAATACCTGTGGCCCCACGCTCTCATACATGGACGCAATCTCCTTCACCAGCAGCGGGTGGCCCCGTGTCTCTGTGTAGCTGAGCGTCAGGTTGTTCCACAGCTCCAGAGTCTCTGGCTGGGCGCTGTTGAGCACTTGCTGCAAGGGGAGCGCCTGGCAGTCGCTACAGCATAGGAGGTAGGGCGCTGTGAACTCCCACTTGGCGAAGAAGCGCTGTAAAGGGAGTGGACAGAGTTTTAGGGTTTAGGTTTTGTGCAGGTTGCTGGTGAACGAATTGTGCAGTCAGCCCACAAGCAGACCGCACATGGGTGGCAAGGGTTTTAGGCATTAAACCCTAAACTCTGAGCAGACCGCATATGGGTGGCAGAGAACGCCAACGGGTGTTGTGGCACCTTGTGCTTGGGCAACGTGAACAACTAACTGGGTGCTGCTTTTCCCATGCCATGAACCATGGCTGCACCGTCGCGGTTTGCAGGCACACGCTTGGTTGCAGACTTGGTGACATAAAAGTGACTGCCTGGGTACAAAATGCACCCTGAATCCTGGTCAGACGTTTGATACCACCCCTAAACCCCTTAACTCCTCTAGAACTAAGCAATGAGTAAGTACTGGTGGATGTCATCATGCGTGCATGCCAGTGATCTGGTTCAATTTCTGCGGACTGATAGGTACCAATGTAGTAACGGACACACATGCGTGTCCCACCTCACCTCCAATGTGAATGGCTCTAAAGTAAAGCCCTTCTTTGAGGTATCGGCCATCTTGCTCGATTCTGGGTGCGATGACTGTGGAGCTCCAATGGTGTTACCCACACAGGTTGAAGCGTGTTCAGTTGTAGTAATCGAAGCCCAAATTCAGAGGCGTGTGAGGGAGAAGAGTCGATTGCAACAGCGTAGGACGCTAATATGTCGCTCCAGAAGCAACAGCCAGGCTATAGGTGCAAGGGAAAAAGAGGGGTTGCCCACCACACTCATAAAATACGTATACACTCGTAATGTACGTGTGTGCCCCGTATACAGGTTGCGCACCTTCGGGTGACTATTAGTTGACCTGGTAAGACTCTTAATATACCAGTTTGCTCGGGTTTGCCGCACAGTCTTTTTGCATGCATGCATCTGCAGAGCAGCATGCATGCGGGGTGTGTCTCATCCTTCGCCGGTCCGTCAGCTGCGAAGCCAGCCACGCTTAGCTCAACCTTCACATCAGACGTTCTCTTGGACCCACTTCGACAGCCGGGTCTGTGGCAGAATGGACCAGCACTGGCATGCATGGTGTGCAGCATTGCTGGCCCTCTGGTCTTGTGGGAGCCACGTGGCCAACCAAGGAGCAGCTTACAATCCAAACTGCCCCAGATCAGACACCTCCGATGCTGAAACCTGCGCCTGGTGCTCCAACTTGTACAAAGATGGCTGCCCACTGAGCCAAGCATGACTGGTTCGGTCCTTCACACCAGGCAACCCGTGCCAGTGGGTGCCCGTGACACACCACATGAGGGCGTCACAGCCGGTACAGATAGTAGTCATGGGTGGGATCAGTCACGATTGGCCACGAATATCACGACATCCACCTTGGGAGCTGCGGCAACTGTGCATGGCCTGCCAGGTTGGCGGGAGAGCTCTTGAAGACATACACCACTGCCAACATCACAGTAATCCACAGACGTAGTCCACAACTCATGCTAATGGCAACTGGTTTCTGGCCGTTTTTTGCAAGATTCAATATGCACAAGTAAGTAAGAAAGAAACAGAACGCCCCCCCACACGGCGGCACACCACAACCAGCAATGTTGAAAAACAGACAGGCCGGCAGCAACCAGTGGAACATGGCCTGCCAGGGGATAACAAGGGCATAACACATAAGCAGAGCCCCGAGTAATGTCTGTCAGTGTATTGCAAGCATCGCTGCGGGGCAAATTGGGACAAACAGGGTAGCCAAATGAGTCAGACTTTACATTTGCGATTGAACCATGTGCACACTTTTAAATCCCACTGTTACAGCAGCTAGACTATACTATCAGGCTGGCGGTCGCCAAAACTTCAAAAAGTATGCTATCGACAACAAGTTTATCTTATTCATGATTGCAATCCCTTTACCCATTCACATTACAAACATATATTTAACCATTCGGAAAAAACAATTACACTGCAATGCACGCACTACTAATAGCTAAACCTAGGTTGCAAACACCTCATGACGACAGTCACTAGGGCCCACGCGGAAACCTTGTCCGTAACAGTCATGGGCAGACCTTGAAATTGCGATTGAATAATGCGCACAGTTTATCCCACTGTTACAGTACGGTATACTATCAGGCTGGCGGTCGCCAAAACTTCAAAAAGTATGTTATTGACAACATGTTCATCTTATTTATGATTGCAATCCCTTTATCCATTCAAAATACAAATATATATTCATTCATTCGAAAAAAATATACACTGCAATGCACGCACTACTAATGGCTACACCTAGGTTGCAAATACCATCATGACGACAGTCACTAGGGCCCACGCGGAAACCTGGTCCGTAACAACCCTCCAACTTGCGCCGTGAATTTTGCAAACATGGCCTGAATGTTGTCGTACGCACTATCCAGAAAAATTGGCTGGTTGAGGAATGCAGTTTTGTTTGCAAGAATGTTGTCGAATTTTTCGTCAAAACTCGAAGTATTCCTAGGATCAAAGAGCAAAATGCTACCGGGATCTAATATGCCTGGCTCCGGGTCGGGGTTTCCCCAGTAAATGGGTATCGCGCCTGCATGAAACGCCTGGAAAAGCTTTTCTGTGACATATCCATGGTGGTTGGAGTTTTCGGTGCAAATAGTGAATTGGTATTTGCTAACAAATGCCAACTTGGCTGTAATGTTATTCTTTGCCTCTCCATGTAATTCGCTGCCAGGGAGCCCTGGAACATTATGCATAAATTTGGAAGGACAGTGTACTTGTGTGCCACGAGAAGTCAAATGGTTGTAAATCACGCCTCGAATGTTTTCGTGCCCTCCATGCCGTGCGATCAGTGATGCCCCGTTGTCTGAAATCAACCTGAACCCGAAGACGCTGTCGAGTATGTTGGTGTGTACCAAATCGGCATAATACCACAGCCATAGAGGAAAGCGCACGTGCTTGGGGTGGTTCGTCCACTCAAAACCCAGGTAAAGGTCGAAATTCTCTGTGAGGCTGTCCATCTCATCCTCAATCCATTCCCCGCTGAACAAAATCCTGATCACATCGTCTCCAAATCTTGGCAACGGCTCCAGGGCGTGCACATTGTGTCTATAAACACCACCATTTGTAAACACAATGTCAACCGTCGACGCGTTGACAACGTCCGGGGTCTCGCTCAACAACGTAAACGAGTACTCGTCACTGAAAAGGTAGTTCAGCCATTGCATGAAAGGCGTCGAGCCACCTCCCCAGAAGCCCACAAAGTGAACCCTTAGGGGTTCCCCCAAGGGTGCGGCTGCAACCATGGCAAGTGCAACAACACATGACGCCACAAGCAAGCGCAACGAGCCACAGCGGAAAAGCGGTGGCGCCCTGCTAGCAAAATCCGGCATACTGGGCCACTAGCTATGTCCCCTACCACAGTATACCCAATCTGTCGCCCCTGCAGGTTGTAGGAGTTACCACCATAGCGATTGGGCCGGCGGGGCTTGGGCTAACGAGGTACCGCCATGTGCTGTGATAGGTCTGGAGCCTGCCATGCTGCCTGCTGCACGCCTGCACAACACAAGTGCCTCAGCATCTGGCCCCCCGCACTTGCAAGGTGGCCCATCTTGTGGACACTTCGCTAAGCGACAATGATGAGAGAGCAACACCTGCAGACTGGCTTTACACACCCCAGCCAGAAGGGCGCAACGCCAACAAAGCAGAACCACACAGACAAGTATAGGCAACTGCCGCGTTGACCATGGTGTCCCTATCAGAGGGTGGTGTCCCAGCCTCTGCACAGCCTGAGCTTGGGCAGAGGGAATGTTCAGGTTCAAGTCCATGACACCCTGACTTAGAAACGGAGGCAGGCGCGAAATCAATTGCACCCTACCACTGGTCACGGAAACAGACAGGACGGTTGTTGAGACTTCTATGGTGGGTGGGTAGGAGGGTGTGAGGAGCCACATGGGCATGGCAAAAATACCCTAACAATACCCTTGAGAAAGTGCTACACACACAAGGTTTGTCACACAGCAGCAACTAAGACTGTAGGAGAAAAGCATTGATCGAGACTGAGAGGTTGGTGTGGCACCGCAGTGGTGCCCCAAGGTTCAAACCATGGACCAAGAGCCTGAAAGAAACGGGAAACGAAGAAACGATCTGCATCTTTGATGTACAGCGCGCTGCATCACATATAAAGCTAGGCAAATAGCATGCTACTGCCATGGAGGCCGGGCTAATTCAAGTTGGGTTCCACTGTGGATGGCATGAATGCATACATGGTGCGCATGCACTGTTGTACTCACCAGCGCCCACCAGCACCCACCAATACATCCAGTTTGTACTGGTACTGAGACAGCAGATCCTTATGATGTATTTGGATTGCAGCCGTGTGATGAGGCGGAGGTCGACCAGCTTGGTGGTTTGAACAGCGAGTTGCAATCTGAACACGACGGTGGATAGCTTTGAGCACGCATGCATGCAGGTGCTGTGACGGTTATCGACCGAGTTCCCACCTTATCCATCGTTTCCTGTATGATTCTCATATACGAGCTGTTAGAACAACGTTTTGGAGTGGATGGCATGCCGTATTATTTAATATATTTTTATTTCGAGTGGGTTTCGGTTTAAATTAGACAATTATGTGTGAAAACGTGATACCACCAAGTGTAGTAAAGCATGGTACTGTGTCCCGCAAAATTTTTAGCACCCTGTAGACAAGCAGTTTATTTGTGGACCCAGCTACAGATAGGTTGTCCATCTTGGGTTTGTAAATTGCAAGATGCATGCATGCATATGTCTCTGAGTGTCCCAGCGCACTTCCCAGCTGACAACCGCATAGCAACTGTGACCCAGTCGTTCTTCGCTCGACCATCCCAACCTTGCTCGCGATCGGCACCGCTGGAAATATAGGGCAAGAAGCGTTACGATGGCGCCAAAAGTTGTGCTGGTGCGTTTGTCAGGGCAACCCCTGGCACACCTCGGTACCTATACCGTCAACTGTTGCCTTGGAAAAATACCAGGACTTGGCAGCCGATCTCTGAAAACAGTGCGCAACGCAAGTGTCACAACGCATGGCCGTGACTCCCCCCAGTCCCCCGACTTTCCTCAGTCCCCTCAGGGGTTGGCCTGTGGTTGGCCCTCAAGCTTGCCTGGTAGCGTTGCCCTCTCAGAAGCTATTTTGGTGCAATGCCCAGTTGTTGCTCTTGGTGCTGTCTGATGCCTCCTTAGTCTGTGAGGGCATTATGCACCCGTTCAATACATGCTTCTTAATTGCACAGTCAGAGTAGCCCGGAGGTAACAGAATTTACCCAACTTTGCGCCAACCAGATCTGCCTTGGCAGGCCTTCAAATGCAAAGCCTGTATATGTGTAGGCTTAACACAGCACAGGTCAAGCACGCCAGCTCCGCTCTTGCGTCCGCCCGACACCCAAACCCTAAACCCTAGTCCATCGACCAGCTCCACTCTTTGCGCCCTCCCGTCACCCTCCCATTCTGTGCCGCAGGTCACGAGCTCCTCAGGCCCAGGCCACGCCCTTGCGCAGCTTATCCCGCCCAAACCTGATTTGGCAGGCCTTGCAGCGTTGCTGAGTGTGTGAACCTCTTTGCAGGGTTGAACACAGGACAGGTTTGCAAACGCCAGCCCCACTTGTGCGATCAAAGGACCCCTGCTGACACCCTTATATAACCCGCATAACCCTTACAAAACCATGAAAACCCTGCTGCAGGTCACAGGCTGCTCCTCGGGCCTAGGCCAAGCGCTGGTGTATGCCCTCCACTCCAACCTCACCTCTGCCGATACTCTTACAAACCCTTACAAAACCCTAAAAACTCTGCTGCAGGTCACAGGCTGCTCCTCGGGCCTAGGCCACGCGCTGGTGTATGCCCTCCACTCCAAGCTCACCCCCGAAGGCACCCGCGCCTACACCGTGTACGCCTCTGCACGCAAGCTGACCGCCCTCAAGGGTATGCAGGAGGACGGCATCAAAACCCTAGCGCTGGATGTGGTCTCGGATGATTCTGTCAAGGCAGCCATTGCAGCCATTGTGGCTGCAGAGGGCAGGGTGGACATCGTGGTCAACAACGCAGGCAAGGGTTTTTTGTATTTTGTCCAAACCACATGTTGCCACGACTGGGTGGCCACCATCGGCGACCCTGTAAGCAGTGTCAGACAAGCCTTGGCTCAAGGACTGGGGTGAGGCATACCCAGGCCTGCTGATATGGCTACAAGCTGGAATGCAGATACTTACATATTGCCATTCCATATTACCACCAAACTGCCAATTTACAATATTTTTTGCCATGCAGGGATGATCGCCACAGGGCCCATTGCCGAGATGCCCCTCCAGGATATGCAGGGCTTGTTCAACGTGAACGTGTATGGGGTGGTGCGGGTGGTGCAAGCAGTACTGCCCCACATGGCCAAGCAAGGGGGCGGGATGGTGGTCAACATCGGCAGCGTGTCAGCCAACCTGACCACGCCATTTGGAGGGGCGTATTCTGCCTCTAAGGCCGCGCTGCACTCCCTGACTGAAGCGCTGCGCATGGAGGTGGAGCCGCTGGGGGTCAAGGTGCTGCTGGTGCAAGCAGGTGGGTTGAAAACCCTAGACATTTCACACAAATACCCTAGAACCCTAAACCCATGAATGGGCTGCACTCCCTGACTGAAGCACTGCGCATGGAGGTGGAGCCATTGGGGGTGAAGGTGCTGCTGGTGCAAGCAGGTGGGTTGAAAACCCTAGACATTCACACAATACCCTAGAACCCTAAACCCATGAATGGGCTGCACTCCCTGACTGAAGCGCTGCGCATGGAGGTGGAGCCATTGGGGGTGAAGGTGCTGCTGGTGCAAGCAGGTGGGTTGAAAACCCTAGACCTTCAACGTAAAACCCTTAAACCCTAAACCCAAGGGTGGGCTGCACACTCTGACTGAAGTCCTATGCATGGAGGTGGAGCCATTGGGGGTTAGGTTCCTGGAGGTGCAAGCAGGTGCATTAAATCCTTCAACCCTGTCAACCCTAATATCCTGTTCAGCTCTAAATTATTTTATACGGCAGTACGATTCGTGCTGACGCAAGCACATGCCCTAAACCCTGAACCTGTATGTCCTGCTGGTGTTAGCGGGTGCCCTCAACACCCTAAACCCTAGCCCTCAAACCCTAAGACCACGGAGTTCGGTGCACGCAGGCGCCATCAAGACCTCATTGTGTGACAAGGACATGCAGCACGCCCACAACCTGAAGTTTATATCTTGCTGGTACCAGTAGCCTATTGCTAGAGGTGCTTTCAAACCTCTTAACACTCAGTCCTGCTGATGCAAGTAGGTGCCCTGTCCCCAAACCCTAAACGCCAAACCCTAAGACCCTCCCAATGCACGCAGGCGCCATCAAGACCTCCCTGTCTGACAAGGGCATGCAGCACACAGACACGCAGCGCTACTACAGCCCCACCTCCCTCTACCGCAGCATCGCCGACAAGGTCAAGGACCGAATGAACATGTCGCAGCAAATCCCGGGGATCCAATCTGCTGACCAGGTTGCCGAAGAAATTGTTGCTGCCATGGGGACTACCAAGGTCCCCGACAAGCTGATTGTGGGTGGCAAGGCGTGGCTGTTCACTTTCTGTGGCCTGGTGCAGATGTTCCTTGCACCCTGGTACATCAAGGGGACCATGATGAAGCGATTTGGGCTGCTGGGGCTGAAGTACAGCAGGGAGGGATAGAGTTTAGGGTTCAGAATAAGGAGAAGGATAGAGCGCCAGCCCAAGGGGCGGCATAAGAAATGGGGCGGAGGGGTCCTAAATACCCTAGGGTCTAGGGTTAGGGTTCTTATTTCCTTCCTCAACCCCATTACCATTATTGTAGCTGTACCATTACCCCTACTGAGGGTGGTGGCACCATCTGGAAAGTGCAACGCACACTGGATGGATGGGTGATCCCCTTGATGCACACGTGAAAGGAAACGGCTGTGGGTCGCATTGTGCCCATCAGCGGGACTCTACTGCAACAGTTACTTGCTGCATTATAAAAAAAAGGAGAACGTGGTACGGCATAATTACAGTATGTTATAATTTGGTTATTTGTCTGTTTTTACATCTTATTAGTGGTGTAGATTCGCGATGGTTTTTCATTAAAAGGTTTAATTGGGTGTGGAGACTTTTCTTGTAAAAAAACTTTCATTTTGGCTGACTACCGTACACCCCGTTTCTTTGCACGTATTATTCTCAAAACAATCCTGTGGAGTGTGCAGCACCAGCAGAAAGTTTCTGAGTGTGCATTTCAGCAGTTGGAAGTGGTTTGTGCGAGTGCAAGGGCGTGCACCAGCGCCCCCTTGTTCTGTAGTGAATGGGACGCCCAAACCAGGCGCTCCAGAAAGCCCTGACGAGCTCCTGGTGCCGCACCTGCTGGGGCCACCGGTGCCTGCAACCAGTTCCAGTGGAAGCGGCCAAGAAAGTGCTTGGGCGCTCAGCGGCTGCTCTTTCAGGGTCAGCAGTGGGCGAGATAGCTTGGCGTGGCCTTGCACCGTGCGGGTATTCCCCTTGAAAGCTCCCAAGACCAGAGGTTGTTGAAGGAGAGTCTGCAGCGTATCGCAGGTAGCGTGCTTCACCCCCCTATGTATCTATGCGGTCACAGTCATTTTTGCAAGCTGCCGGAGGGGTCCCTACTCCGACAGCGGCCACACGCCAACTGTAGTTGCATGTTACCTAGGCCGCAATAAGAGTCCAGGGCTGGTGGGGTTCGAGGGCAGGGCAGGCTCCGGAACTGTTGCACTTGTGAGCCCAGGAATAATTATTGTGCAGCTCTGGAGGTGTGTGATTTGGTGTGTGACGAGTTGCCTGCACCCCTCGCAGGTACCGGTGCTGCCAACCGCCGCGATGTAGGGCCTTCATTGACCCATGTTGTCGGATACCCCACCCTCGTCGCCTCCAAGAAGGTGGGTGGTGTGGCTTGCAAAGGAGGGGCCCGGTAACCCTAAACCCTACATCCAAAACTCTACATCCCTACATCCAACGCCCATGGGCCGGCAGTGCCGAACGCCCCTACAACCTTCATTTTGCAGCGTTATGCACTGCAATTAAAAGCAAGACCATCGTGTCCACCGTTCCCTTGCCTACACTGCCCTTCTTTGTTGGCGTTTGTAGCTTTTGGCCATTGGGTAAACCCTTTGGGGTTGTGAGCTTATAGCGTAGTTGGCGCTGAATCAGATAGGTTCAGGGTGTTTGAGGTTGCAGGGAGAGGATTTGATCCCATGAGAGGACAGTGGTGGTGGGGTTTCAGGACTTGGATGTCATGTTTTGAAGGGTGGGTAACAGCCGAGGTTCAGAGTTGCCAGGCCCCTTACATCGAGATCAAAGTAGGGTGAAGAATTCAGGGTGGCAGGGGTTAGGTTTGAGCTTTGATTGGCAACTTGAGGGTTCAAGGTTGGGGGATTAGATGACGAGGGTTTGGCACTAAGGGCTCAGGTTTTCTGCACAGGGTGTATGTGTAGGGTTCATAGCATGCTGTTACTGTGCATAATTGCTGCTTGCTGTTAGTGCATAATTGCTGCATGCACACCCACACAAGCCTTGACTGCCGCTGACTGTCAATTGCAACACTCAGTGAGTTGTAATAACTATTACATAAAACTCAAATATAGGGCACTTGTAAATGCAGTTTTTAATAGATCAGTAACTGTTTTGGGGCATTCATACATGCACTTCTAAATATAAATCTTATACATCTTTGACACCTCCCAAGTTTAGAAGCACATAAAATCTAGTTTTGGAAATTTCTCTCGCCCCTTTGCAGCCGCTGGAGGACGTGACCCAACTGTGCATCTCCATGGCATTCGGCCGAGTGCCACTGGTTAAGGCGCTGCAACGGCTGCAGGCGCATCCAACCAAGGAGCGCCTGAGAGCAAATGGCTGACTGCACCACCACAGCCAGCGCACGCGCATCAAGCAGGTCAAGAACCCGCTGTGTTTGGGACTCGAGGATCCTCCCCTACAGGAGGAGTCCCAATCGCAGCGGGTTTCTACCTCCTTGATGCCCATGGGCTGGCTGTGGTGGTGCAGTCCTCAGGAGCAAGCGCCAGCCGCGGGCTGCAGCAGCGCTCCACAACAACATGGCAGGGTTGGTCCAGTAAGGTTTCCTTCTTTCTTCAAGTTGGTAGTTTTTGGCAGGTTGGGTGCAGTGCGGGGATGCTGCTGGCGCCCTGCCCCCTCTGGTACGCCTTTTGGGTAGCAGCAGTACAGTTTACGGGCAGGCAGGAAGCTGGCAGCCTATGACTAGAGATAAGAGTTAGACATCCATCTCCAGTAGACCAACCCTGTTGCTCTCAGATGCACTTGCCAAAATTTTGCTGAGCATTGCTGAGCGCCAGTGAGGGCAGCAATTTTTTCGTGCGTGCATCTGAGCGTAACAGGGTTGTTCTCCTGAAGGCGCGTGCCTAACTCTTATCCGTTGTCATGAGCTGCCCTTCACAAGTCGCTCCCATGTGCCTCCCATGTGCACATTCAACCTTCTAGCCTTCCCCCCCTCTTGACATGATATTGACATTTGATATTAGGACTGCAATTTACATTCATTGAAACTGAAGCATCTGCCTATAAGCATCCTTCACTTCATCATGCATAGCACATCAGCAATCAATGTCCAGCAGTGTACTGAAATGCGGTCAGACAATGCCAGGTTGATGGTCATGCATTTTGGGAGCCTTGGCTGTTGTCCTCATGTATTGCCCATTTATTTGCTTAGGGATGGCTTGTATCTTAATGAATGACTTGGAGCCCAGCCTCAAGTGGCTGCGAGATGAGCTCGCCACACGTGCACTGCAGAGTAACACCGCCTTTGGACCCGGTCGGCAGTCAGAAATGGCAGACCACATTGCTCAGGATCCGTTAGCTGGCCGCAAGCCAGCGGGAGTTGAGCGGGGGCATTGGCAAGATTCAGGCCCTCCTGTTGTCAGCGGGGTTCAGGCCAGCCACAAACGATGATGACCTCATGTACTTCGTCCGTTGGGACTTTCTGGCAGGTCCAGGTGTTCCACGAACATAGTACAATGAGTTTGTCGTCGTTTGTGGCTGACCTGAACCCAGCAGCAGGCAGCGGAGGTAGCCGGCGCAGGTCATGGTGCAGGTATGTATAAATAATCGTATATTTAATGCTCAATCAGCAATACTAATTTTACATTCTATTACATTAGATTATAAACAATTAGATATAGCATGCTGGTAGGCTTTAGGCCGGTGCAGGGACATCCTGGCAGGAGCGGGCAATGGAGGCGGGTTTGGTGTGGGTAGGTTTGGGTAGGAGGTGCGGCGAGGACAGTGGCCCTGGCAGATTGTGGGGCAACCTCTGGTCTGGTCAGCTTTGGCGGCAATCTTAAGTGCAATCTGGGCTGCAATGTTGGCGGCAGTCGTTCCTGTTACAGGCAAGATTACCGCCAACGTCGTCACCCAGATTGCATTGAGGATTGGCCACCAAGGCTGAGCATGCTGCAGAGATAGCCCCACATTCTGCCAATGTCATTGTCCTTGCCACCCCTACGATCGTCACAAATAATGGTGACCTTGTTCTCGCATCCTTTTTAAATTGCAGCTGCTAGCACACGCACTTCACTTGAATGATGCTTGCATGGGTTGCCACTATTTATGCATATTTTTCTATGCCTCAAATGCAAAGCCAGACAACCCCAATGTCCTACAGGGAGCAGGCCTAAAACCCTGTACAGGCAAGCCATAAACCCCGAGGGAGTAATACTTAGTCTTGAACCCAAGTCGCACTTACCCTATAGCTAATTATTCATAGAAAAATAGACTAAGTCTTTTATTTGCCAACAGTGGAAACTTTAAGTTTACGTGGATTAATGCTCGTAAAATCACAGTTGGATGCAATAAGCAAAATCGATGGCACACACTCCGGAAACTCATCCCAGATCTGGGGTAATAATAATAAAGAATGTTATTATAATTATTATAATTAATAATCATCATTAGGACACCAGAGCAGAATTAATATGGCATGTGCTTGACTGGTTATATCTACTGTGCAGGTGTACCACGGCTGTGCTGGCCAGCCTCACTAACCACATGCGCAAGCTAAGCATCACCCACGCCACCTTCCAGCGTACCTGCGGTCGTGTGAGCCTGTACAGTGTGTCTCGCCTGCAGCGTGTGAGCCTGTACAGTGTGAGCCTGCAGCGTGTGAGCCTGCAGCGTGTGAGTCGCCTGCAGCATGTGAGTCGATGCTTCTGCTTCACCCAGCAAGCGGCTCAGCTGCTGCAAGGCGCAGGAAGTGATCAAGTTCAGGCAAGATTATCTTACACAGAATATCATATCACACAAAGTGACTGGTGGCTACCTCGTGTGGTTTTGCGTAGCAGACCTTTTCTGCTATGATCATCTTCATGCTTGCTGCCCCATCCCAAAAACCCACTGGGGCAGCCAGCATTGGAGCTGGGCATGACAGTGGATGTCTGCATCGGAAAACCGCAGGAGGTAGTCACCTGCAGTGCTGGAACAAGTGATGCAATGTGCACGTTGGTTGCATGCTAATTTTTGTATTACTATTTGTATACGATGCACACTGCCAATCCACATCCAACCAGACACCGCCCACGCCTCCATCAACTGACTGTGTTGTGCCTGGCTGGTGTCGAGCCGGTTGATGAACGGCATGTGTGCAATGGCCCTCCACTCCTTGGTTGCCAGAGCTGTGCCCTGTATTTTGGCGGTGAACACTGACGTGGTCGTATCAGTCACTGATGCGTTCTGCTGGTGCTTGAACCCAAGGCTGGAAGTGGGACCTGAGGTTTCTTTACCCGCCAATGGTTATCCCTGCGTGGGGAGAGAATCCCTTTCTGGTTCTATTTCAGCCTTTGATTCCAGCGCCAGCAGTACGCTTCAGTTACTGACACACAACCAAGTCAGCCCTCACTGCCATTATAAAGGGAACACTACTAGTAATCAAGAGGTGGAGTGCAATGGCACACGCAGCGTTCATCAGTCGGCTCGACACCAGCCAAAAGCATGGGAACTGCATCTGCTGTGCAGGTGTGCACATGTTGTCGCTGCGAGTACAACAGGCTCTTCCTGCTAAACAATTGTTTGGGACTCCAGAATATCCGCAATCCTTTGCGCCTTGGTTTGCAGAATATTCTGGAGTCCCAACACACTCGTTTACAAGGGAGAGCACCTTGTTCCTGTGGCTACAGCATGTGCAAGCTTGCGCCGCAGATGCAGTGCCAGTGGAATCTTCCAGGGCCGAGGGATGCGGATGACAGTGACAAGCAATTAATGTCCCAACAGTGTACTGAAATGTGCTCAGGTGATGCCAGATTAAATTTTTCCATGACATGCCCGCAGTTGGTATTGTCTTGGTTGTTGCTAGATGTGTTCATTCCTGTAGTCCATTTTGTGTTGCGTAGGGATTGCCTGTATCATAAACGCATTCATGCGTTGCGCTGCTGCTCATTACACATGTACCACATCCTGGCGCAAAGTATTCGTAAATCTTCCAGTAGCTGTGTGTGTGGCTAAACGCTGGTTGTATGGGCTTGCAGGGCCTGGACAATGATGCAAAAATAGCTGTTTAGGGTTTCGGGTTTACGGTTTTAACTCGCTGGTTGTATGTGTCTGCAGTGCCTGGAGAATGACGTGGAGCCCAGGCTCAAGTGGCTGCAAATGCATGAGCTCGCCACACTTATACTGCAGAGCGACACTGTCTTGACCATCAGCCGCCAATGGCAGACCGCATGGCTCAGGATCCATCAGCTGGCCGCAAGCTAGCGGGAGTTGAGCGGCATCCACGACACCCATGCCCTCCTGGTGTCAACCGGGTTCAGGTCAGCCACAAATGATCGGCCCTCTACTACGTTCGTGGGACCACACTGGCAACTCCAGGTGTGGAACATCCAACCCTCACCCTAAACCCTAAGCTCTAAACCCTAAACCTCAAACCGTAAACATTAAACCCAGGAGCAGCCAGCACAGGAGGCAAGTGCAGCCAAGGAGCATGGTCAGGCGGGCGGTTGTACAGGTCCGGGTGCATGTCCTGGTGCAGGGGCTTCCCCAGCAGCAACAGGCAATGGAGGCAATTATGGGGTGGGGTACGGGTGGCAAGGACAATGCCCCTGACAGGTTGTTGGACAATCTCTGGTCTAGTCAGCATTGATGTTCAATCCTCAGAGCAATATGGGCGGCAAAATTGCCACCAAGATTGCACTGAGGATTGCCACCAAGGCTGACCTGACCAGAGCCTTTCCCACAGTCTGTCAGGGTCATTGTCACCTTGCCACCCCAAGGGTCGAGGTGACGGTGACCCCTTAATCTCCCAATTTTAAATTGTAGCACACTCAATTCGCATTCCTGATACTTGCAGTTTTTGCCACTGTGCATGCGTGTTATCCTATGCCTCAAATTCAAACCCAGACAACCCCAATATCCTGTAGGGGCAGGCCTAAAACCCTGCGCTGGAAAAGCCCGAGAGAATACCCTAAGCCCTACACCCAAATCGTGCCCACACGGGCCTATAGTTCCTAATTAAATAGACTCTTTCTATGCAAAAGGTATACAGTTGAATAGGATATCCTCATATTAAAGGGTAAAAATATCGCAGTTGGATGCAGGAGGGGGCAATAAAGCAGGTCTACGATTTGTTGCGCACACTCCCAAACTCATTCCAAAGGAATAATAATAGTTAAAACTGTGATTAATAATGATTAATATTTTCATGTATTTGTTAATCTTGAAAGATATATAATAATAAATATTACTAGGACACCAGAGCAAGATTATTATAGCATGTGCTCGACTGGTTATATCTACTGTGCAGGTGTACCTGCAGCGTGAACCAGTGTGGTCCTGCAGAGTGTGAGCCTGTGAGACCGCTTCGATTTTGGAGCAGCTGAGTGGTCCCTCGCTCAGCCCACAGCCACTGTATGTGATGCCTTTGTGAGAATTTGATAACCTCGTGCGTCTGAAGGCACCATGAGGCACCTTGATGGACCTTGAGGCACAGGGAGTGATCAACTTCATTCAAGACATCACATTCAGTGGCAGGGGACTGAGACTGGCTGCCCCAATAGGATTTGGGGATGGGGCAGCAAGCATGGAGCTGAGCATGACAGTGGGTGTCTGCTACGCAAAACCGAACAAGGTATGCAGTGCTGGGACAAGTGATGCAATGTGCACGTTGGTGGTAGCGCTATTTTCTAGGAAATTAGTTGTATATTGAGCACCAACACAGCAGTTTATGGGACAGCATTTCTTTGTTGGGCGAGTGTCTGGGCGTAACAGGGTTGTTCTATTGGAGGTGTGCGCTCAACAAGTCGGCAAGCTTGTGTGCGCTAGCAGTTGGTAAACGCAGGCAGTGTGCTGAAATGCGCTCAGACGATGCCAGGTTGATTGTCATGGCATGTCATCCATTTTGAGAGTATCGTCTGTTGCTAGCTTTGCTCATTACTGTACTGCCCATTTATGTGATGCAGGAATTGCCTGTATCATAAACGCATTCAGGCGTTGCGCTGCTGCGCACTACACATATACCACATCCTGACGCACAGTATTCGTAAATCTTCCAGTACACGTTGGTTGTATGTGCCTGCAGGGCCTGGACAACAATTGTGAGATAAACTGAATAGGGTTTTAAGGATTATGGTTTAATACACTGGTTGATTGTGCCTGCAGTGCCTGGACAATGATATAAAGCCCAGGCTCAAGTGGCTGCAAGTGCATGAGCTTGCCACACATGCACTGCACAGCAACACCGCCTTTGGCCTCAGCCAGCAATGGCAGACCGCATGGCTCAGGATCCATCAGCGGGCCTCAAGCCAGCGGGAGTTGAGCGGCATCGTCAAGATCCATGCCCTCCTGGTGTCAGCGGGGTTCAGGCTGGGCACAATTGATGATGACCTCACATATTACGTTCGTGGGGACTTTCTGGCAACTCCAGGTGTTGAACATCCAACCCTCGCCCTAAACCCTAAACCTCAAACCTAAACCCTAAACAGTAAACCCTAAGCCCAACAGCAGCCAGCGGAGGCAGCAGGTGTAGCCAAGGAGCATGGTCAGGGGGGCGGTTGTACAGGTCACGGTGCAGGGACTTCCTTAGTGGCAGCAGGCAATGGAGGCGAGTCTGGTGTGGGTAGGAGGGGTGGCACGGATAATGACCCTGACAGATTGTGGGGCAATCTCTGGTGTGGGCAGTCTGGATGGCAATTTTGAGTGCAATCTGGGCGGCAAGACTGTCTGGGCGGCTGGATCGTCACCAAGATTGCACTGAAGATTGCCACCAAGGCTGGCCTGACCAGAGATTGCCCCACAATCTGGCAGGGTCATTGTCCTCTTGCCACCCATGGTCGTCACAGGTAACGGTGACCTGTTCTTGCATTCTTTTGTGACTGCGGATAATCACTTCACAGGAATGATGCTTGCAGGGGTGGCACCTATCCATGCGTATTTTCCTATGCCTCAAATCCAAACCCAGACAACCCCAATGCCCTGCAAAGGGCAGGCCTAAAACTCTGCATAGGCAACATTTAAAACCTTGAAGGAGTAACCCTAAGCCCTAAACCCAAAATGCACCAACCCTATTAATCCTAACCGAATAGACTTTTCATGCCAAAAGTAAAAGTTTAAAGAGGATTAAAGAGTTTGAAAATTGCAGTTGAATGCAGGCCAGGCAATAAGCCAGATCCAGGATCACGCTCTTTGGAAAGTCATTCCAGAGTTGATAGGCCACCAGAGGAAGGTTAATATGCTTAACTGGTGGTTAAATCTACTGTGCAGGTGTACCTGCAGCGTGTGAGGCTTTACTGCATGAGCCTGCAACGTGTGGGGCTGTGCATCGGCTTCACCCAACAAGCCGCCCAGCTGCTCCAAACGCGCAGGTGGTGATGAAGATTAAGGTAGGCATCACACATTGGCAGGGGCTACTGTGTGTGACATCTTGCTTGATCTTCCTCAGTTCCTGTGCCTTTGGAGCAGCTGAGCCGCATTCTTGGATCGGGCAATCTGAGACTGGCTGGATTTTGCGGATGGGACAGCCAGCATGGAGCTGAGCATAACAGTGAATGTCTGCTACGGAGATCCGCAGAGGTATGCAGTGCTGGGACGAGTGACGCAATGTGCACGTTGGTGGTAGCGCTATCTCCTTAAATGCTATTTGTATATGCTGCACACTGCCAATTAACATCCAACGAGACTCCACCCACGCCTGCGTTGACTGACAGGTGTTGTGCTCGGCTGGTGTCAAGCCAATTTATGAATGCCCTGTCTGACATTTGTCACTCCACTCTTGGTTGGCTGTGGTGTGCCCTTTACTAAAATAATGATTATGACAGTGAATGCTGTCTTGGTTGTGTGAGTAACTGAAGCGTTCTGCTGGCGCTGGACCCCCAGGCTGGAAGTGGGATCAGGAAGGGATTCCTAGTCCATGAATGGTTATTCCTGCGTTGGTAAAGAATCCCTTCTCAGACCGGGTCCACTTCCAGCCTTGGGCTCCTATGCCAGCCTGTCAGTTACTGACACAGCCAAGCCAGCCTTCACTGTCAAAGGGCACAGCGCTGGCAATCAAGGAGTGCCGTGGCGTCTGGGACAGGACGTTCACCAATCGGCTTGACACCCGCCAGGAGCACTGGTGTGCATCTGCAGCGCAGGTGTGCCTCGGCTGTCGCCACGGGGACAGGAGGCTCTTGCTGGAAGATGATGGTTATTGGCACGCCGCAAACCTGAGGCGGAGGGATGCAAATGACAGTAACCAGCAGCCATGCACCGTGGCGGCCAGGCTCAACGGAGAGCTGCCAGGTGGCACTATTGGAGAGCTGCATGTTGCTGCAGCAGGAAGATATAAAAACCAGGCAAGGGAGACATGATATCAGCGCACCACAGCGCATTGAGGCATTGAGCGACTGGACACTTTTTTCAAATCTGCTTCGGGCCAGCTGATTGCCAAGACAAAAAAGCTGGTCATTCCAGGGCAGGTCTGTGGTTGCAGTTCGGTGTGCGGGAGCGTAACGCAGAGCCCACATGCATGGATGCAGATGTTGTGCCCCAAGGGTTTGGCAGGGGTGTGCTAAAAGTCCTTGCTTTGTACATTGCCTTGGTTAGCAGTAGTAGTTCGAAATTCTGTTGGCTTTGGGGCTGAGATGGCAGGCATGGATGGGGAGTCGCATGGGAGGTGCAAAGGGACCTGCAGGCAATTGACAATGTGGGGCAATTAGGGTTTCTGTTCTGGGGTGTGGTTGGGCTCATGGGACATGGATGGATCATTCACCAGCATGCCCATCCTGCTCTGCAGTTTTTGAGGTGGAGGCCCTGGCAGGGCTGTTTGCCATGGCTTTTTGTGGGTTTTAGTCATTCCATTTCAATGGCCCAACCACCATGATGAATTGATTGAGTGTGAGATGTAGCGCCAAGGCCCAGTGCTCACATCTGTGGACTGTGTTAAACTTTAAAGCAATTCCGCTATTCTAGATAGCCTGAGACTCGCGTATGTCAAAATCTCTTGGCAATTCTCAGATCGATGGTTGGGGGTATTTATTGTCTTAATGGACGTATTCCAAAACGTGTAGTTAAAATGCTTGTGATATTGCCACAATGAGCAATGCTTGGCAATGTCTGAATCTGATCCAAGCGGACCGGGTGTAATTATCCGATGCACAGTCTAGTCGCATGGCATGTGGCTCTGTTGGTGAAGCACTGCATCTCAAAAACCCAAAGACTTTCAATACCTAAACCCTAAAGCTCAAGGCCGCGCGCACTCCCTGACTGAAGCCCTGCGCATGCAGGTGGAGCCGCTGGGGGTCAAGGTCCTGCTGGTGCAAGCAGGTGGGTTGAAAACCCTAGATCTTGAACGGAAAACCCTAAAACCCAATGATGGGCTGCACTTTCTCACCGAGGCCCTGCTCATGGAGGTGGAGCCGCTGGGGGTCAAGGTCCTGCTGGTGCAAGCAGGTGCGGCACAAACAGAAGCCTATTTGTTTTTGTAAGGGCTTTCCAGGTATTAGTGGGTTTGGAGAGAGGGAAAACGTTTTGTTTAAACAGTTTCTGTTCAGGCCTACAGCCCGTTTCTTCTCTGTATTATTCTCGTCGCTGTGTTCAAAGAAGGTGCTCCAGCCTGAGACTCACCTGCGAGCTCTTCACATAAGAAGTTGTCTGTGCCAGGGCCTCTTTGCCCTGTTGTGGGGGTTGTGAGTGGGACGTCCACCAGGCGCTTCGGAAAGCACTGACGAGCTCTGGTGCACACCTATAGCTAGCCTATTGCTAGCTGGACCACCTGGAAGCAGCCAAGAAAGTGCTCGAGTGCTGATTTTTTGGAGGTCAGCAGTTGGGATGGGCGAGATAGGTTGGCACGGCCTTGTATAGTATTCCGCTTGGCAGCCACCGAAGTTAGAGGTTGTGGAATATCTGGTTATCCTATAGGCCCGGCAACCCTAAACCCTACGTCCAAAACCCTAAACAGTGGCTTAATGCCATGGGCGGCCCCAGCACACCTACAACCTCCATTTTGCATCCTTTGAGCATTGCAATTACAGGCAAAGCCACCTTTTCCACCGTTCCCCTTACCTAGACTACACCCTTCTGTTGACATCTGTAGCTTTTGCTTTTGGCACTTCAGGGCTCAGGGTTCTGTGCACGCAGGGTAGTCGTGTGTTGTTTGTTGCAAGCACACCTACACAAGCCTCGGCTGCCTGCTGACTGCCACCCGCAATCGCCCCCTTGCAGCCACTGGAGGACGTGAATCAACTGCTAAACCTCCTTGGCGGGGGCCATGTGGCTGAGGTGCTGCAGCGGCTGCAGGCGCACCCAACCGAGGAGTGCCTGAAAGCAGTGGCTGACTTGAACAGCCCTGAGAAGGAGTCCCACACACAGCGGATTCACGCCATTGTTGATGCACAAGGGCTGGATGTGATGGCGCAGCTTGCTCTAGGCAGCAAGTGTCAGCTGTGGGCTAAAGCTGCAGAGGCGCTGGGCAACACCATGGCAGGGTCGGTCCAGTGCAGGGATGCGGTGGTGGCTGCTGGCGCCCTGCCCCCGCTGGTGCGCCTTCTGGCCAGCAGCAGGCGAGAGTGCCAGGTGGCGGCTGTACAGGCACTCAAGAAGTTCCTGGCAGGTGCATCCGAGAGCAACAGGGTTGGTCTACTGGAGGTGCGCGCCTAACTCTTTCCCTTTGTCATAAGCTGCCCTTCACAATCCGCCCCCATGTGCCAGCCATGTGCACGTTCAACATTCCCCCCTCTCTTGACATCATACTGTTAAGTGATGCCAAACTGTACAAATTTGCATTCAGTGAAAGTGAAACATCTATAGGCATCCTACCCTTCATCATCCATAGCACACCAGCAAATAATGTATAGCAGTGTACTGACATACGCTCAGGTGATGCCAGGTTGACTGTCATGCAATTCATAGTCTTGGCGGTTGCTAACTATGTTCAATGAGCTGGCGGATTGTATTGCCCATTCATATTGCATAGGGATTGACTGTATTGCCCATTCATATTGCATAGGGATTGGCTGTAGTACAAACATTCAGGCATTGCGTTGCTGCTTCCAAGGCATTCATCACACCCTGAAGCAAAGTATTCTTGAACCTCCGCGACGTGGAGCGTAGCATCGCTGAAGCTTTAGCAGCCGTTCGCCGTGTGTGTGGTTGACACGCTGGTTGTATGTGCCTGCAGTGCCTGGAGAAAAGTGTGGAGCCCATGCGCAAGTGGCTGCAAGATGAGCTGGTTGCACTGCAGAGCAACACCGTCTTTGCCCTCAGCCAGCAATGCCAGACCGCATGGCTCAAGATCCATCAGCGGGCCTCAAACCTGCGGGTTTTGAACGGCATGGACAAGATCGACGCCCTCCTGGTGTCAGCGGGGTTCAGGCCAGCGACAGGCGATGATGACCTGGTATATTACGTGCGTGGAGACTTCATGGCAACTCCAGGTTGTCTGGCAACCCAGCAGCAGGCAGCGGAGGCAGCCTGCGCAGGTCCCGGTGCAGGGACTTCCTCAGCAGCAGGGGGCAATGGAGGCGGGTCTGGTGTGGGAAGGGGCTGCGAGGACAATCAACCTGGCAGATGGTGGAGCAATTGGCTGTGGGCAGCCGTGATGGTAATTCTCAGTGCCATCTGGATGGCGATTTTGTCGGCAATCTTGCCTTGGCACAGGTAAAGGCGACCTTCTTCTCATATTATTTTGTCTTCCAGTATAAACCCTGAGTGATATGATAATTCCATTCCTGTCCATGTCCAATGATGGATAGATTGCAGCACACTTCTTCTACATGAGTGATACTTGCAGGGTTTGCCACTACTGATCGCGGTTTCCTGGTGTATACAATTGGTCTGTAAATTGTTAATGAACAGGTTCATGGCATGATACGTTTTTTATGTTGTTGGGGGTTCAGGGTTACCCTAAAACCATACTGTGCAGGTGTACCTGCAGCTTGTGAGCCAGCAGAGTGTGAGCCTGTGCTTCTGCATCACCCAGCAAGCGGCTCAGCTGCTCCAACGGCCCAGGCAACAATTGAGTTCAAGCAAGACATCGCCTACAAGGGCAGGGGGTCGAGCATAGCTGGTTTTGAGGATGGGGCAGCAAGCGTGCAGCTGAGCCTGATTGTGGATGTCTACTACGCAAGGCCACGCGAGGTATGCAGTGCTGGGACGAGTGATACAATGTGCACCTTGGTGGTAGCATTCCCATTCCCTAGGATACTATTTGTATACGTTTGCACACTGCCAATTAACTGCCAGTCAATATCCAAGGGAGGAAGCTGACGCAAGCACTGCCTGCCAGTCATAACCTGCAATGCAACTAATTGCTGTGGTCATGGTTGCAATTGCTGTTACTACTTCCCTTGGCCTGGCTTTAGGCACTGCCTTGAAACAGCTCCATGAAGGTGTTTAGGGTTTATAGTTTAGGGTTTAGGGTGGAAATTATAGCTACCTATAGGTGTCCTCAGGTAGCTCCATGCACAACAGCAGATAACCACCATTGCCAATGCATCGCAAAAAGCACATGTCACACACCGTCGTGCTCAGCATGCGTACCGCCTTTGTCGCATGATATGCCGCGCTTGCACGCTTGGCTGCTTGTGTTGCAGGTGCGCATCAGCATCCGCATGCTGGAGGGCTACATGCTGCTGAGCTCTGAGAACTGCAGAGGATGTGGCAAGACGAAGTACAACTGCCACTGCATATTCCTGCATACCCTGGCTGTGCGCCTTGCGCTCCAGTGCGGTCCCGAGCACCTTGGGTTTGTGGAGGTAGCCCCGAGGGCTTGCGACTGGCGTCCATCCTGCTTTAGATGTACCAGTGTGCAGCCTGTGGCTTCAGAGCATGTGGAGAGCAGGGGCACCACGAACACAGTCGACGCAGGCGTGGGTGCAGCCCTCCCTGGTCCCACTTCCAGCCTAGGGTTCCAGCGCCAGCGGAATGCGTCAGTGACTGATACGACAAATACAGCATTCACTGTCATCCCTGAGGGCACACAGCTGGCGACCAAGGTGTGGAGTGGCGTCTAGGACTCGTTCATCAATCGTTGTGACAGCAGGCAACATAATGCACTGGAGCTGCACCTGCAGCGCAACTCTGCACATGCTGTAGCCACAGGCACAAGAGGCTCTGCGTGGAAGTCAATGTTCTGGGACTCCAGGAGGCTGAGGCTGCCGGAAGCGCATGAAAACGATAAGCAGCCATTCACCGTGGTGGCCAGGGTCAATGGACAGCTGCCAGGTGGCGCTGTTGGAGTGCTGGATGTTGCTGCGGCAGTGGAGACATTCAAGCTGCCAGGCAAGGCGAACATGAGAGCAGCGGAGAGTTCCACACACCAACTGGACAGCTTGTTTGTGGGACCCCCGGAAAGCTCAGTGCACATGTTTGAGTCTGCTCCGGGCCAGCCAAGCACGCAGTCAGTGCAGCTGCTCTTCCCGGGGCAGGCCAGTGGCTGAAGTTGGTGTGCGAGTGCTTATGGCAGAGCCTACTTCAGCCACTGGACTGCCATGGGAAGAGCGGTCAAAATGTTCTGCGTCTGCATTCTTCCCATGGCAGGCACTGGCCAAACTTAGCTCAGTCCATTGGCTCTTACAGCATCCCTCCTATGGGACACAACTTCTACATCCAGAGTTCTGCATCGATGGTTGCAGACGTTGTGATTGCAACGATGGAAACCATCGATGCAGGACTATGGATGCAGACGTCATCTCCCATTGGAGGGATGCTGTAAGGGTCTTGCCTTGATCAGCAGGGGACTGTCATTGAAACCCTGTTGGCTTTGGGGCTGAGATGGCCGGCATGGGAGGTGCAAGGGGGCCTGCAGGCAACTGACAGTTTGCGGCCAGTTAGGATTTGTTGTGGGATGTGGGCAGGTCCTAGGGACATGGTGGATGCCCAGCATGCTCTGCAGTTGTTGATGTGGAAGCAGGGCTTTCTGCCGCCACAGTGTGATTAGGATAGGACATCTCTATAGCCTAGTAGGGAGGTAGTACCTAGGTTAGCTAAGGTTAAGTCATTCCATTTTTATGGCTCAAATCATGACTGGTTTTTTTATTGAATCGTATCAGGCTTAGCCTATTGACAGCATTAGATCAAGTGCCATGGCCTCGTGGTGATCACATCTGTGGTCTTGGAGTTACTCCAGGAGTTCCAGGAGTTACTGGTGTAGGTATGTTCCCCGTTGATCTGGATTGGCAGTGCCTGAGACGCGACGCGTATGTCAAACGTTTCTTGGCAATCTTAGGGCTTGTTGGTTGGTTGACATATGTGAAGCTTAGGCACTGCCGATCCAGGTCAGCGGGAAGACATGTGTACACCTGCTAGCTCCGCAGATGTGGCCTGGCCCAGGGTTGAGGATAAACATCATGCTGATTTGTAATTACATATAAAATCGAATGCTTTGTGATGTCTCCACAATTCGCAAGGCTTGACAATGTCTGAACCAGATCCAACTGAACCGGGTGCATGATCAATGCATCAGATGAATCTGATTCTATGGAATTGTCACAATAAATTGCAGAGCCCCGAGCCCCAAGGCTTGGTGTGTAACTGAATTGAACGCGGTGCCAGCATGGTATTGATGGCCAGGCAGTGCCCACTCATGGAGAAGGAACGTGTTAGAACGGAAAGAAAGGGAACGCCCCATGAGGTTCAGAACCTCCACCAGTAACGGATGCCTAATGAGCCCAGCAAAGTTCATTCAACGTTATTTTAATCACAGTCCTTGTGTGCACACAAGCTAGTCTTGCGTACCGCACTCCTATGTTATACCACTGAAGGTGGAGTGCGCACAAGTCACTCGCACAGCAGTCACTATGATCCACAGACGTGGCATTCTGCACAGCGCAAGATACAAAAAGAACAAAAATGCAACTACAACTACACGAGCACGTGGCGCGTGGAAACAAGAATGGTATGCCAATGGTGGCCCCTGTCCCCATCCAAAAATACACCCTGCTGGCGGTGCCCCCTACGTGAAAATGGTCCCCTAAACCCAATGCCTCCAGTCGGGGAGGCATGCAAGTTTGCTGGGTGGGTTCCCGTGAGGTTACACTAAATGTGACCCTTACCCCTAAACATGCTATTCTGTTCAGGGGCGCTCACACACCCGAATGAAACCCCCCTCCCCCTGCACTACCACCCCACGTCAACCGCAAACCAGACATGGCTCATAGCAGCAGCTTCTTGACCCCACCCACCACCACCTGCCCCGCAGCCATGGCCACCTCTTTCACACCACTTCCCACGCTCCCCACCACATGGACAGTACCCTCAGCCACACCCCGAACCCCTCCACCCAGCGCCGCCAGCGTGCCGCTGCCCCCAGCAGGTGACCCCCCTTGCTCACTAGCCTCAGCCCTAGTGCTGCACCCCTCGTCAAGATCCATCGACGAGCCAGCATCCACCCCAGGCGCACCCCTGGGACCGCTGATCCCTGCTGGCAAATCCCCGGGACCGGCATCCTCACTGAGCACAGGCAAAGAGCCAGAACCCACCGCAGGCGCACCCACTTGCTCGCTGGCCCCATCGGCGCCGGTGGAGTAGCCCTCATCGGGCTGTGTGCCGCTGCTGAGGCATGTCAGCATCTCCCGGGATCCCCGCTCATCCAGGCGGGCAAGCAGGTGCGAGCTCTCCTTCATCTGGGCGCTGGGCCGCATGCGCCTGCACGGGGACCGATCAGAGATGTTGGCATAAGGAATTTACAACATAAGTAAATTCATCAATATTCCAGTTCATTTTGCCCTTCTACATCTGGCCGCATGTGCCGAAGGTAGAGCACGGGACGACCCCACGGGCGGTGGGAGGCATGCCGTGGCCATGCAGACTTGGAATAAAAAAGTAATTTGTGAACATTCATGATAAAGCAATCAAACAGTCATACAATAGCAAACTATGGTCAGTAATGAACAAAAGAAGGGGACCGCAATTTACTTATTTTCATTGCTTTCCGTTTTTTTGGGCAGGAGCACATAAAATCCAATCCACGCCATGGCTTATAAAATCCATGGTTCATATCCACGCAAGTCATATGCAGCCACCTATCCATTCAGTAACACATGCAAGCGCAACTTCCATTCCGTGGCCTGCCCTCTGCACTATTTCCATGCACACTCAACCCTACACCTTACCCACCCTCCTGCACCCTCACCTCATCTGCTTCAGCAGGTCCGTCGCATCCGACCCGAACGACTGGTTCAGCTGCCCATCCCTGTCCCGCAGCGCCACGTCGCACGAGTCATCCGACCGCTCCGAGTAGGTCGGGGAGGAGCCGCGCACCGACACGCTACCCTCGGTAGGGTCTGTGGGGTCACTCCCCTCCTCAGCGTGTTCACTCCCCTCCTCCGCCCCGCACCCCTGGGTGGCCCGGGCCTGCACCGCGCTGTTGACACGCGCGCGGTAGTCGGCGTACGCTGTGCTGCTCATCATGTTGCCTGCGGGTGCATACAGGGTTAAGGGTTCAGATATAGGGTTTAGGGTTCAGCTCTAGGGTTCCTAACCTTCGACGCGTGAGCGGTAGTCTGCGTACGCTGTGCTGCTCATCATGTTGCCTGCGGGTGCATACAGGGTTTAGGGGTCAGCTGTAGGGTTCTACTTTTAATGCGCACGCGGTAGTCGGCACGCCGCGCTGCTCATCACGCTGCCTGCGGGTGCACATGGTAAAGGGTTCAGCTCTAGGGTTTCCTTCTCGTGTTGATGTGCAGGCGGTAGTCGGCGTACGCTGCGCTGCTCATCACGCTGCCTGCGGGTGCATAGAGGATTTAGGGTTCAGCTCTAGGGTTTCCTACATGTGTGGATACGCAGGCAGTAGTCGGCGTACGCCACGCTGCTCATCAGGCTGCCTGCGGGTGCACAGGGTTCAGCTCCAGGGTTATGTAGTGCAGCCAGCTCCGGTGCTATACTAGCTTTTGTGCGGTGGAATGCATGTCCATTGGTCCATTCCATCCCCGCCCTCCCCCATCAACACATACCCTGCACCGTAACCCACTACGCTGCATGCCCACCTGACATGGTGCGCCCTTACTGCGACATGATGGCCACAAATCGGCTTGACCCACTCGCCCATTCAGCCGCCATATTAGCAAACGCTGCCCTGGCTACAATGTTGGCTGGAGCTCAAATTGCACACCGCACCATTCCCATCCCAACCTCCCCCACTCGCTAAACACCCATATCCGTACGGTATGTGCACACCATGCAAGATGCCCACCTGACATCGTGCGTCCATATTGTGATGTAATTGCCACTGGCGGGCTGGACCCAGCCGCCTCATCAGCATCCATATCAGCAATGGCGCATGGCGGGGAAGTGCTGATGAAGTCAACCTGGAGCGCCCTGCGCCGGAAGCGATTTCAAGGGCTTAGGGTGTTGCCAGCAACGATGCAGGGGTGCTCGTGAAATTGACCTGGGGGTTTGCTGCCTTTCTGTCAAGTGCCGGGGGGTGGGTAAGCAACTGCCACAGTGGAAGGGTTTATGGTGTATGGCGGCGCCTGACTCCTACATGGACCTCAGGGGGATACCATGTGCTGAATGAGCTCATCGCCACCCTCCAGCTGTTTAGGGTTTAGGGTACTCCAGCGCGCCCACACCTGGCCAGGTCAAAGGTCTGCTTGCGTGACATGCGCCGCTCCAAGCTGGGCCGCCGCTGCTTCCCCGCCTCCCCCCACGTGTCGCCGTGCGGTATATGCCGGGTGCCCTCCAGCTGGTGCGCCACCCCCTCGAAATCGCTGTACAGCTCCACCGACTGGTCCCCGGGTTGCGCCCGAGGCGCGCTGCTTTCGCTGTAGCGCTGGTGCAGCTCGGCGATGAATTTGTCGTGCTTGATGCCGGGTGGGCGGGCGCGGGCAAAGGCGGCGAGTGCCTCGGGGACAGTGAGATGGCAGGCTTGCACCAGGTAGGAGCAGAGGACAAAGCCGGTGCGGTTGAAGCCTGCGCAGGATTAGGGTTTCTGAGAGGGTTTGGTAGGGTTTTGGAGTGCGCGCCACTGTCAAAGTGTGCGCAGCTGGTGTCCTGTGTGGCTTGGTCCTAAAATGAGCATCTGGCAGAATGTGTGCAGTCTTGTAGACCAGGCACAGTGCCGCATAAATATGCATGAGTGGCATATGCGGTTGAGAAAACGGTTTAAAAGAGCTGATTTTTCGATTTTGGCTACTGAGGTGCAGCCAAAATCAGCTCTCACAGCAGTTTGCCATGAACCACACATTGTATGAGGAAACCAGAGTGTCGTGTGCACCAGACACACTAGCTTTGTGTGTAATTTGGTTCCTGAAAGAATATTCTGCTGGCACCACTGCTTTGGATGCAGCACAAGTGGGTCGCACTGACTGAGCATCAGGGTTTCTAACTCACAGACCTCTTGCACGGAGCTGATTGTCAACGTCTGGTATCAGGGCTGGACATAGCCAGCGTCTGACATGTGGGCACAATGCATGCATATATGACTATACATGCAAGTTGAAGCAAACACCAGTACAGGGAGAGCGCAAGTATACTATAGGTATAAAGTGGGTATTTGGGCAAACTCTCAAATACACAGCGCTGCCGTAAGCACCCTGTCACTAACGACTACAAAGTGGCTAGGTAAAACCACGTACCGTAAGCACAATGGATGGCGATATATTCCCCTGGCTTCCGGCTCCAAAACTCGTCAGCGGCTGCCTGCACCTGGTCAATTGCCTCCCTAGGCGGCAGCACCTTTGCAACCAGCTCTATGTGGTGGTACTCGACGTCCTCAGGCACATCTTCCGAGTACAGGCAATCATGATTTGACAGGTCAATGATACATCCCACGCGACGTCCGAACGCTGACTGAAGCTTTACCAAGTCTGAGACCGTGTGCCGATGCGTTGGCGGGGTAGACAGGGTCCAGTTCTCAAGGATATCGTTGCTCAACGGTGTTTTCATCGGGATGAACTTTGATGGTGCCACAGGTCTGCCAAACGCGGCGTAGTTGCCCCACTTTTCAAGCTTTGATAGCACCGATGGCAGGCTGTCTGGGGTGCCATCGGCTGCCATCTCGGCTGCTGTTTGCACACCGGGCAGGGAAGTGTTACCAGAGGTAGATACCATGCCAAAACTCTGCTCCTAGTACCTTGATCGTGCAAGGAAACCGTGGTATTCACTGGCACATTCCGTTCACACTGCGGGTTTTGCGTGCCCTCAGGAGCGTCTATCAAATAGACTGTATCTACTCTGCACCTCTGCTCTTGTCTGGGCAACAGTGCTTTGTTACGTCAAGAAAGCAAAAGCTAGGGATACGGGTTACAGTCCACGTTGGCACCAGTTTGGCGCCATTTCAATACCAGTCAAAAAGCCATATCTTTTCCTGGATGGGTCACGATTGGTTGGTCATCATTGATGGCAACAAAAGGCGTTAAAGTTGTGTGCCAAGTTGCAAACCTGCCAGGGACACCTGCTCGGTGCCACAAAATTGCGCAATCACAACTGTTCTCGCACATACACCCTACCATGTCTGATGGTTCACTCTCGACAGCCTGTTGAATCAAATACAATAAATCACCCTGTACCCAATATGCTTAGAGACACATAACGGGCCTGCGTCTTCGTCCAGGCAGCCCATACTAAATCTTCCGCTGTCTAACACAGCATCGTCAAAATCTGAGCCAACCGATAAACCCAATACCAGCTGCACATTTCTTTCCTCTCAAGCAAGTAGCTTCAAAGCCCTGCTGCCAATTCCCTGCCACAACCCACTGTCCCATCAGCCCCACCCCTTCACTGCATGAACTTGGAGCGGACATCATCCAGCGGCGAAATATCAGACACAAATTTCTCCCAGTTTGGTGCCCCCACGCCGCTGTCCATCACAGCATCGTCAAAATCCAAGTCAACCACTATACGCATCACCAGATGCACACTTCCTCTCAAGCGAGTAGCTCCAAAACCCTGCTGTCGATGCTGTGCATAAACCACTAGCCCATCAGCCACACACCCCCTCACTGCATGAACTTGGAGCGGACGTCATCCAGCGGAGGCAGATCAGACACAAATTTCTCCCAGTTTGGTGCCCCCACGCCGCTGGACCTTACACTCCCGTCCAGCTGAATCTGCACGTAGCAGCTCTCCCCCTTGACCCCCGCCTCCTTCTTCAGCTCCTCTATCCACTCAAACCACTCCCCGGGGGCAAAGGGCGTTAGCTCAAACTTCTTGTCCTGCAAAAACCACATGCAGGTGGTAAGAAATGCGCCTCCACGACGCGGTGCTTGTAAACCCTAGGGCCAAAACTCTGACAGGGTCTCCGCCTGCCCGGCAGCAATGCAGCATATGCGTATGTGGTCATTGTCCTTCGCCATATGCAAACCCATTCTATCACTGGGTGATCCAATGCTGCATGGTTCATGTCACATGACATGCACATGCCTTGCTGGCCAGCTCTGCTTACAAAACCCTGCCGTCAATGCCCTACAACACCCAGTGCCCCAACCACAACGCCCCCTTGCTGCATATAGCACTGGTACACGCCACTTCCCTCAAAAGGCCACCCGCTTATTGTAAACTTGCACCATGTGCCGGGATGGGCCAATGCGAATAATCATTCATGTCACATGTACCAACAGAGCCATCCATACCTTGCTGGTGAGCGCTGCCGCCTGCTGGGGCTTGCTCCCCTTTTTCTCACCAAACCCCTTGCCACCATCGTCACCCCTGCGCCAAACCAGCAGGCATCATGTAACCAGGGGCCGGCAACACACCAAGCACAGCAGCATGCGCTTGGAATGAATTGGAGAAAACATTCCTTGGTGGTGTACAGACCACAGCATGCAATCATGGCGCAGGTTATGGTTCAGGAATTCGCACAATACACCACTGATGCTTCGCGACACAATAATAACAGTTCAGCATAAATTTCTTTTCATCCATCCATACAAACACCATCCATAATGATTATTTATAATATTTACTTGTGTCAGTATGGTTTATTACTTTTATTTTCATCAATATGATTTACTAGTCAAGTCTCCCCACACCCCAACCCCCCCTGGCCACTCACTGCAGCTCCCGCTTCACCGCCGCTATGCGCGTGACGTAGTCCTCCTCGCTGGTGTACAGCGCAACCACGCTCACACCCCGCAGCCGCAACTGGGCCAGGTATGGTTCAGCGGCCTTGAGGGCGCGGCCCACCACCCCCCGGCTGCCCACCACGATGACGGGGCGCGTGCTGCCGCGGAATTTGGCCAGGGGGACCACCCGGTCGGGGCCTGTTTGAATCTGGAGGGGGGTAACGGAGCGGAATTTGGCCTGAGTATATATTTTCAGAGTGGACTGTTTTTTGCAATCTGCACTCTCACACTACCATAAGCCTAAAATGCAACCCGTATAAATCCCATAAATGAAATCAGAGTGACATCCGCAACTGCAAAACTTGCTACAAACAAGACCAGACTCTATTACAAATTGAGCCAACCTGGTGGGGTGCCATTTAATCCTCACGAGTCCTCACACTGCCCACCTGCAGGCGCCCCAGCGACTCCTCCCGCGCGATCACCCGCTTGTCCTTGCTGGACGAGGCAAAGTCGCGGTACAGCAGGAAGCTCAGCACAGCAAGGGCAGCCGCGTTGATGCCAAAGTTCTGAAGGGTTTCCGTGACGTCTGGTGCGCCCTCGCCGCCTGCACGTGTCGAGGTGGGTGGAGTAATTGGGCTCTGGCAACAAGTTTTGGTCCGTGACCAAGGGGTACATAGGAAATGCGTTCCCTATCTATATACCCCTTGCCATGACCAGGAATTCGTCATGGCAACAAATCGGCCAGGTTGACCGGGCTCATGGCAACAGATTTTGGTCCATGCATGACACATGCACTGTCCACCTGCCAGCATGCTGCATGTCCGGCGCCAGCTGGCCACCCTGTCATCGGCCCACCCGCCAGCAGGCACTCCACTGCCCCCCCACACTCGCACTCCGACATTGTGTACATGCACATATTTTTTATATGTTCACATTGTAGTTAACATGTTCTTCCAGTTTCACACCCACCTTGCAGCGCCCCCACCAGGCGCGTGGTGATGATGATGAGCCCCGCGCCCGCGCCCACCGCCAGGCCCCCAAACAGGGTGACGCGCGCCAGGCGAAACGGTGCCTTGACCTCGCTGCGCAGCTGCACCACCTGGGCCTCTGTCACGCCCCCCCTGGCGCTGCCCAGGGCCTCCAGCCACTCGCGCCGGTCCCGCAGACCCCGCAAGTCGGGGTCCTGTGGAAAATAAAATAATAAGTGAAACATGCGCAAGCGACAGAGGTACCGACCCACTGTACCTTGAGCGCCACCTCCAGCTTCAAGTCATAGTAATTCACCGCCGATACCACCGCCTTGGCTGCCTCGTCCCACTCCTTAAGATAAACCCTAAACCCTAAACCCTGTACCTTGAGCGCCACCTCCAGCTTCAAGTCATAGTCGTTCACCGCAGACACCACCGCCTTGGCTGCCTTGTCCCACTCCTTCAGCTTGGCATAGCAGCACGCTGAGTTGTACAGCGCGGCTCGAGACTCATCCCTGCTACACCGCATCCCCAGGGCGGCCTGGAACAGCTGCAGGGCCTTGTCCACGTTCTTGTTGTCGTTGAACTCGGCCAGGCCTGCCTCGATGGCTGCCTTGGCGGTGGTGGGGGTGGGTGGTGGGGTGGAGGTGGTGGGGGTGTCTTGGCTGGCAGCACAGGTGACGAGGTGGGGCCGATGGGCTCTGATAGGCCTCGGGGCCAATGCTCTGCTGGGAATGCTGCTGCTGTGGGTTGGTTTCAGGGCTCGTGGGGTGGCCTGGGACGAGGGTCTGCTGATACTTGCGAAGGGCTTCAGGCATGTGTATGCATGCATTGTGGCCATCCTGCCCCTGCAATAAGCCCTTTGCACCGGTTGAAGGGGCCCAGCTCACTTTAAGGGTACGAAATTGCTATTTATCGAGTGTTAGTCAACTGGCTGGCGTTACTGAACAGCGCATGCGTGGTAGCATGCCATTACGTGCCTGCGTGTGTGTTGTGTTGGCCTGCCAATATCTCGGAACAACTCGTCCTGCCACGGATCCGGGAGCACGGAGGGGTTGGATTAGAGCAGGTGGAGTGGTCTGTAACGCGCACCAAGTTAAGGCTATGCGCACGGCGTTGTTGAGAACAAAGGTGTGGTGGGTGAAAGTTGGGCATCATGTGGTGGTGACATGTGGCGGATCATTTATCTGGAGATTTGCGGACATTTGTAGACCCCATGCAGGCAAATTTGTAGACCCACGTTTCATCGGTGAAACTTCCAGGACTTCAAAGCCCTTGTTATAGAGCAATGCGCCACTTTGTGACTACAAATCGATGCTTGAAGCGTGCTGAACGATAGGAGTAAGCTGCGCTGCCTGCCATCACCTCCTCTTTGCCATTGTGCACGACATCCGACTGCCAACACCTACATTCACTGGGCATCAGTTATCTGGACACCTGCAGAACAACAGCTTGCAAACTCCAACTTGGGTTTTGTCCTGAACGGGCGTGCGTACTGGTGGAGCCTCGGGGAAAACTATTGCTCGGTCCCCTGGCCTAGTGAGTCTAGCACTGCCACTAGACACTGCCAACAGCAAGCAACAGCGCTGTGTGTTGGCGACAAAGCACATATAGAGGACGGCATAGGACTTGGTAAGCTATAGGTGGAGGAGCCATGGACGATTCGGACCTCAACTTCGATTTTGAGAGCAACTTGGACCAGCCCTCTACATCCCATGGTGGCCAGGTATGCATGCAAGCAAACTGCTTACATTCATTGCCAGCGTATTACTCAAAGTTGCTTAGGCATCTAGTATCATTCTTTTGTGCACGTTTCACCCTTGGATGTTCAAGCCGATTGTATGCATGCATATTGGCAGCAGGGGCCATGTTGCAGCAGGGCCAGGGCCATGCTGATTTGGCATACTACTGGCTGTTAACCCATCGCAGGTTATGAGCAAAAGAACCCAAATTACTAGCATATGCCTGGTTATGGTTCCTATATCGACTTCGTTGTCTCGGCTTGTGACAGGGGGCAGTCCCTCCAAACATCCCCGCGGGAGCGTCCATTGGTCAACAACCGGCAAACTTCAAGAAAAACTTCAGAAAGGTATGCACATATCCATCCACCCACGAACACACTTAAAGCCATGCACATGGCAAGAAGTGCGGCGCAGGCGTATACACCCGCCCTTGACAGTTCCCCCCACCCCTTGTGCTACTTGTTGCAGACGCCACCCACCTCAAATGCAACTGCGAGTCGCCGCGACTGACTGTATTTTTAATTACATGTTGTCCCCACCCTGCAGACGGTGTGCACGTATTGGCTCCGAGGGCTGTGCATGAAGGGAGACACCTGCGGCTTCCTGCACCAGTTCGACACTCAGCGCATGCCTGTGTGCCGCTCGCTGCTCAAGTACGGGGTGTGTAAGGAGCCGGACTGCCCCTACAAGCACACGCTAGATGACATACAGGTACGTGCAAGCAGGCCACATGGGGACATGGAAGCAGTACATACTGTGGTTGAAAAGCCTGTGAATTGTGGTTTTGCATGCATCGCCATGCACCGCCGCAGTGCATCGGCGCATGCTTGGCATCGTAATGTGGCGTGCACGCAATACAGTGATGGTGATGGTAGGAAAAGGGATACGCCTTCCGAACTTGTTGTGCACATTTTCAGTAGCACTTAATAGCACTGAAATCAACATTTGTCACTCGAATTCCTGACTTACCACCCTCGCCATCACCAGGAATGCAACATGTACAAGCTGGGGTTCTGCGTGTACGGGCCGCAGTGCCGGTACAAGCACACGCGCATGCCTGGCCCGCCGCCCCCCATAGAGACGGTAGAGGCCGCCAAGCCGCGCGAAATGCGCAACCTCAATGCAGTGGTGTCCTCCGCCAATGCCAACATCAGCCTGGAGTACCCCATGCGGCGGGAGCGGCGGCCAACTCACAGGTGAGTTGGCGTGCTGCGGTGTGATGGTGGGGGAGTTGCATTACGCACGAGGGCGTTGCTTTATGCACGAGGATGTTCAGATGGCTTGGTGGAAATGGGATTGGCAGGGCAACTCCACAGATAAATCTGAACAGTTTCATTGCCCATCAACGCTTTGAAGTTCTAGCTCTAGGCGTGAGTTGAGTTGTGTTCGTGAATTGGCCTTTTCTATGTGGGCTCCCCTGCCTAGCAATACGCTCAGGGTGTCTACGCATGTCCCTAAGTGTTTATGGTAACAACGGTGCTGCCTATCAAATGATGCTCAAGACTGTTACAATGTTACTTAATTCTGTCTTTTTCGTGCGCAGGCAAGGTGGGCGTGGCGGTCCCTACCAGCGATTACCTGGCCCCAGCCCTCCAGGTCCAATGCCAAATGGTGCCATGGTGCCGTTCCCCGGTGGACCCCCACCCCCTCGGCCGCCACCCGGTGGCCCTCCAGGCATGGGCCGCACGCAGGGGCGAGGGGATGCGCAGATGCTGGCTGCGGTGGGGCAGCAGAACCTGCCATATGGGTTTTGATGCACACAGGTGCCGCCGCCGAGGAATGGGTGTGGGGTGTGAGCGGGGTGGGCGCGGGGCAAGGGTGTGGCGATTATTGACAGCCTTTTGATTGGGCATGCTGCAGTGGGGCGGGGGATGTGTAGGGCCGGGGATTGTTGCGGTGTCGGCGAGTGGAACCCCTGGTTTTGCGAAACTATGAGACTTATACGTCAATGGACCAAATTTTCCTTTTGTTTTTCTTTTTACCACTCTGCTTCTTAGACCTCCACCCTAGTGTCCACTATCCAGATGTGCTGCACGCCTTGAAGCGCAGCAGCTCATGGTTGTTGAAAACATACAAAATATCGCCCAATGGGCTTGTAACAAACAATCTGGACCCATTCCCAGACTCTGAAGTGTCTGGCGGGTTGAGCCTTTCACACCAGTGGTTTGGAGGTGGAACTTCTTTGGGCGCAGCTAATTTGGAACTTCCTAGGGCGCGCTATCACACCTGCCACCGCTACCAAATTGACCCGTGCAAACCCAACAATTCTGGCACCGCTGTCGCAGTGTCTGCAGTGTCCAGGCTTATGCTTTGCAAACAAAGCTGCAAGCATGTCTGCTCAATCGAACTTTGTTTGCAAGCATTCACCTGTTTATAGTGCAGTGGTGCTGACAACCCTTTTATATGGGGCTGACAGCTGGGCTATTAGGCAGCCTCAACTTGCTAGATTAG
>JAULBX010025420.1:0-61599 GCA_032358255.1 Heterotrichella gracilis | reverse complement strand
GGACTATCGGGGCCTGATTGACCAGGTGTATGGTCACGCATGCTCTGCATGGTTTTGTTTACTCGCAGGAGCTTGCGGGAAGAAATAATGAAACACAGTTGTTGTATTTTGTGCAAGTAGCACGCTGTCAGCGGGGACTCTCTTTCATGTAGTGGGGCTGGGTGTGGTCCACATTGGATGTACCTAAGATGGTCCAAACGCATGAAAGGACTGGCTCAAGGGCAGTGACGCATGTGGTTGGGCTAACAAATGCAACAGAGCAATTGTTCACTGCTAAACTGCTGCATTGCTTCTTTACATGGCTTGGTGCATGAACACATGCATGTGTACTGCCTTGGGGGATGTGGCGGGAGGGCAAACCACTTGAACGGGTTGCGGTTGCAATTTTAGCCTAGTGTACTATGCTGTGCCCTATACCATGCCATGCACTGCACGCCCTTTGCGTCCTGCTCCAGGACCAACTGCAGGGCGACTGTCCACCATTTGGCAGTGCTGCTGCATGACCATGGTTATATCTGGTCGTTTGGTGCGTGAGCACATGCTTGTGTGCTGCTGCAGAAGACATAATTGATAATGAAATATTTAATATGTTGATGTTCAATGTAGTGTTATAGAACAGTATATTTTTGGTGGTTTGGTGCATGAGCACATGCCTGTGTGCTGCTGCAGGTGGCCGGCGGGAATGCAGGCAAAATGGAACGCGTGGTGTACCAGATGGGTACAGCGCACCCAGCTTGGAGGGGTGAGGGTGAAGGCCCTTTGGAAGGCCCTGCTGAGGCCTGAGCTGCATGAGAGCATGGCTGCTGAAGCCTGGCGTTGCGGCAATTTGAGTGCCTTGCTGCGGGAGGAGCTGCAGTCTGGCTGGCGCAATTTCAATGTATTGCTGTGGGACCTTGATTTAGAGGGCTGTTGCTGCGGGGTGGGCAGCGCTGGAGCATGCGCCAAGTGTAAGGCGGTAGTGGTGTCGCATGGTATGGGAGGGAGGAGGTGGAGGTTAGCCAGGCTGGATGATCAACCCTTAGAGGGTTTTTGAAGGCGTGATGTATCAGGCAAGCCAGATGGCTCATATGGGACGGGCTGATTTAGGCCAGGCTACATTCACCAGCCTGGGGGGCCGTGCTTTATTAATCAATTGCTTGTCAAGGATATTATGAGTGCTGTTCTTAATCGCTCTTTCATGGAATTTGCAGTCGATCAGCTTGGCTTTTGCATGTCATTATAATGAAGTAAGTGGTGGCATGAGAGCATTGCACATATTTCCTGCAGTGCGGCCAATAAATTATTCGCGTTATCAAATCAATTATAAGATTACGGGGCAAGGCAAAGCGCAGGCCTGAGCTTCCTGTACTTCCTGCGCATGCGTGTCAGCCTCCTGTAGAGGCTACCACCTTGCGATGGCACTTCAGTACCTTGCTGTTTGATTTGTAATGGAAAAGAGTGATGCTGGCATATTGCCGTAAGCTTATCAATAGTAATGCCATGTACTCCGCTAGCCCGCACTGCTGATGAGCCGTGGTAATGCACCAATAAGTTCTGGGCTTGTAAACAAGACATTATTCTTCATGCATAATCTGTGCCAGGCACTCAGGTATACCGTAAATTCTGCCAGCAAACGTATCCTACCTGGTGACTGAAGTTGGAGCGCTGAAAGCCGAGATTTGTAGATGGCGGAATCAAAACATCAAGGTGCACCACATGCGCAAGAGGCCTGAGATGTTGAAATCTAGAACCCCATCATATGCGCATAGCAAGATTGTACGAGTACTCACTAGTAAAAATTGCACAGCGATTTTGAATGGCAAAGCTGCAGCAACTGATTGTGGTAGCAAGGTAGCCTGAGGGTATAAGCAGTGTATGGCTAGTATGGCCAAGCCTGAACTTGCTGAGCTTCAGCCTTCAGAGCAGGTGGCTAGACCCTAGTCTAGGGTTAGCAGAAGGGAGACGTACGATGGAAACCTGTTCACATGACAACAGAAGCAGCTGGACCAGATCCATATCTTCGCTGCTGAACAACATCAACTTGCAGCGCTGATCTGTATTTTGAAATCTATAGAGTCTACGTGAAGTCCATACAAGTACGAACAGGAATACAGCCAAAGGTGCGGTGTTAACCTTGACGACTGTCCTAACCAAGCCCTAGAGCCCCACACGGCAAGCCAATTCTGGACATCAGATTCACACGGATGGCCGTGCGTTCCACTGTGTATACTTGCAGGCTATTTATTGCACGCCGTGCTGAGTTAGCACGAGTAAGCGTTGCAACGGCAGCTTTATGCATGCATTGTCAAGGGTAGCATAGGAAAGGCTGAACCACATACAGCTTACTACTCAGGCTTACTACTACTGAAGCTCTCAACAGATCTGACAGGCCCAAACTTACTGCCCTTTGCTGCTCAGATGTCATTCGTACTGTCAGTGACTACCAGCTCGATCCGGCAAGCGCAGGTACCAGGCTGGCTGCTTCCCTTCAGTGACGCCAAGCACACCAACCATTTGCAAGCTCGTGTCCCCATGATGAGCACAATAAGCTTGCAGAGTTTGGCTAGTGGTGGGAAGCAGGTACGGGCAGCAAGTGCCTCCAAAAGAGGAGACCTGGTCCAGCTGGTTGTTGAACAGTAGATACACTGAAAACAGATTGCATAGGACGTGCCACACCCACACCCTGCAGGTTCTGAGTGGATATCTTGGCGCTTGCTAGCTTCACTGCTTGTTTGTTCCTATGATCACAAAGCAAACTTTTGCTTCACAAAAGAGGAGTGTTGCTTGCACACCCTTTTTAAGTTGGTTAGCCCTCCTGACTCCATGAATCCATAGCTATATGTATCTTGCAGCCTAACCTTTGACTTCACACTGCAGTAGGCATCATGCTCAAACTGCACCCATGATGATCTCTCAAGTGAAGCATTTTTATTTAAAGCCACCTTTTGTGTCTTTCAGGGCATGGTAGGCGCAACACCTGGTACCAGGCACTGGACTGCATCCTTCAGGTGCAGCAATGGATTTGAGCAACCCCATGGCTCCATGCAGCCTCCTCAGTTTGCTCGACAGGTGCAGGTGACTTGGTGTCTGCACTCACAGAAATGCTGATGAAGTATGCATTACACTGCAGAGCATTACACTGCATTAGACTGCAACTGAGTTGCAACCAAGCAATTGCGCAATCAAATTGCACAGGTTTAAGCTTATGTTGCCATAGGGTGCATGCATGCAAGTCTCCCTGGCATTCTATGCCAATGTGTGACAACTACATGACAAATGATACAGGTGTGTGGATACAGGATCTATCGGTTACCTTATATATACCTTACGGTATATCACATTACGGTATATCACATATACCATATATGTGAAAAGTTGCATCTTAAAAATGCCAGTGCATGATCTCAACCGTTATATATGCAGTATACAGCAGCATGGAAACAACACATGCCTGTCAATACACAGCGTGTCCTCTCCAGGCAATCCCCCACCAGCCTGCCCGCCAGCAGCGCCGCAGCCTGCACGCTTCAGCGCACGCCGCCAGCACCAGCCAACTACTCTACCAGCCGAGCAAAGATGTCACCATTTACTGCAGAGAGGCCGAGATGGAGCGCCTGGAAGCATGGTACACCGGCCAGTCTCCCAGCATGGGCCTCATGACTGGCCCTCCTGAGAGCGGCAAGAGCGCCATCGTGGAGGCTTTTGTTGCAGGAAAGGACAACGTGGTGTGGCTGGACTGCAGCGCAGAGGGGGGGTGGGGGTACCCCATGGTCGGCTGTGAAAGCCCTGAGGAGTTTTGCGACAGGCTGTCAACGGCAGCTGCGGACAAGCTTCGCAAGCAGCAGGGCGGATTTGCCGCTCTTAGGTAATGGCAAGGGACACGTGAGGGAATGATCAGCCTCCGAGGCTGGCTCTCTCTCACTCTGTCTCTTTCTCAACTAACGCCCTCATTCATGAGATGAGGAGCGCAGTTACTTCTTTATTTATTTATTTGCTGCTGCCAGGTTCCTGTGGGCATACTGCTGTGGCTGGGTTTGCAAAGAGCCCGGCATATGGGAACCACTCTCCAAAACAGACATCTGTTCGGGAGCAGTCAGGTGCGGGTATTTTTGGGACGCCATGAGGGAATGACCAGCCTTCGTGGCTGACCCAGGGCCTCCCCGTTCTGTCTCTTCCTCAAGCAATGCCCTCGTACTGTGTAGTGACAAGGTTTTGTCACTGCATCAGGTACTTGCTTAGCTAAGGCTTGATCATTACCCTAAGGGTTTAGGGTTGGAAAGAGGGCTCCTGCCTGGCATTTCCTCCCTTGTGTGTGTGCGGCCTTCCGCCAGACACATATATATTCGTTCAATAGGGCAGCTATTCACATTTACGTGAGTTATTTTGTGTGCCATTATAGGTGAGCTGAGTACCATTGGCCTTTAGCCTAGAAGGTTACTGGAAAGTGATTGCTAAAGATAACGTGCCTTGAATTTGTGATATTTAATCCTCGTGGATACATCCCCATTGGCAAGTGCATGCGTGCTCCATTGTCTCCCTGTTGACTGCACGCCCCACCTTGCTTGCTTTACAACCCTAAACCCAAATTCTTCCTTCTCAATCTCAGCGCAATTGATCCCCTCAGCGCTTTACTACCACAGTTCACAACACACTGTTGCATGACAGGGTGATTCTGGAGCTCTGGAAGCAAGGGCTACCCAGGCAGCCTGGGAGCCCCTCCCCTGCGCTGATTGTGGATGGTGCCGAGTGCATGACTACATGGAAGTACAGTGACAGGCAGGAGGTGGTGCACGGCCTGGCAGATTATGTGAAGAGGGCCCTGGTCAGCGTGCTACTGATATCATCAGGTTGCACTCTGCAGACACGCTTGGAGGCAGGTGCGGATAAGCGGGCCAAACTTGGAGTTGTCTCCCAAAGCCAGGGCTTGTCGATCGATGACTATTCTCAAAGAGCGAATAATTGGTTAAATGAGAGATACAAGTGTGCATACGTCTGCAGGGTGTTTGGTATCAGGCACTGTATCATACCAGGCAAGCTGTTGATAGCAGGTGCAAGCAACAGGATCTGTAGTTGTGGTTTTGTCAGGATTGCAATCTACACCCCACTTCAGCTCCTGTTCCTTGTAACTGCCATCATAAGGTACATGTAGATACCGTATTCTAATTTCACTTGGTAATATGTTGAATTGCTGCGCTCGAGATATCTACACTTTACTCCATACTATGAAAATGAATCAAGACGCTTGTTCAAAAAAGCCATCCATATTGGTTTACTGCTTAATTATCTTGCAGAGATGGGACATGACAACCTGCAGCGCATTGTGGTGCGTGACTTCAGTGAACCAGTGGCGGGGGCCTATGTTGAGTGGCTACTGGGCATGAAAGGCTGCAGTGTGGTGCCCGACGATGCCATGTGAGCCAAAGTCCATAAGGTGAGAATCAATAAATATCCCCTCCATGGTATCCACAAAACAAATACTTTGATTATAAATAACGCAGCCAGGCCTAGAATTGCAGATCTCTTAGGCTAAAGTGCAGGTGCATATGGTCTTCTTGGGAATGAAAGCGCATTGCAGCAAACCCTTTGCTGCAATGCGTCCTAAGTTCCAAGTCGGACTGATTCATGTGCCATGACGAGTATAGTAGTGACGCATGCAATGGGATCATACAAGT
Organism: Heterotrichella gracilis; assembly: GCA_032358255.1. Lineage (NCBI taxonomy): Eukaryota > Xanthophyceae > Tribonematales > Xanthonemataceae > Heterotrichella > Heterotrichella gracilis. The sequence continues at coordinate 55,948 of JAULBX010025420.1, read as the reverse complement.
GCAACAACGCACTCCTATACTGCTGCATTTGAGGATTTTCATGTAACTCGTGCTAAAGCATGCATGTGTGCTGCCATAGATCTGTTGCGGGAGCGCAGGCAGGGGTATATTATTTTCCAAGTCAGCATACGAGGCTACTAATTAATTTAAACTTCAATCAATTTAAATGCCGAATAATTAGTATTTGAGCACACCCCCGACGCGGGCCACCTGACGCGCAGGGTGTACTCAGGTGTACTGCGCTGCTTGCAGCTGTCTGTGTCCTTAGGATACAAATACCCCTCGCCAGCCACTCGTTGCTGCTGAGTTGATCCGGGACCTCAATCTTGCAAAGCAAATCTCCACCGCTCAACAGTGCAGTTTACATCATGCACTGTTACCACACATTATGGTTGTCCTGAAATTCCTTGGTGCATGAACACATGCATGTGCTGCTGCAGGTCTGTGGTGGGAGGGCAGGCACCCTGCATCGCTTGGTGCACTATTTCAATGAGGCGGTCAGCACACCCTGAAGCCCAGCCACTACCGCCTCCTGCACCGCCGCCACCAGCAGGCCAGCAGGGTGAAGCCGCAGACCACTCAGCAAGAAGGTCACCGTGACCCAGTGCAAGGGTAGTAAGTATATAATAGGACCCATCATTATCTGGATAGGGTAATGAAATAATATTAGGTCCTATTATTATCTTGTCACCCTTGCCCAGTGGGCAGGCAGCAGGCAGATGTGGGGTAGCGGAGTAGTGTGCTGCAACGCCGGGTAGATATTGGCAACAGGCCTGAGAATCTGTGTGCGCATGGGGGTGGTAGTGTCCTGCAATGCCGGGTAGATATTGGCCATTGTGCGAATCTGGTGCAGCAACAAAGCCCAAGAACAGAGTGGATGCATAATATGTGGCTGGAAGTGGGTCCTGGGAATAGGCGCTGCCAAGGAGTGTGCGTGAATAGGGGCTGCATAATGGCCACCGCAGTTTAAATTTCTTGCTGCGGTTACAAAGGTTGGTGCTGCGGGATGGACACTGCTGGAGCATTATATAGTTAATTACATGTTTTCCAGCAATACATCCAGATTAGCAGACTGACTGGCTGCGCTGGACCATGCGCCATGTATAAGGCAGCAGTGGTGAAGAAATTTTATTCTACTTGGTAAAAATCGTCCATCGTCATATGTCCTGTAACTATACATTTGGAGAGCAGAAATGGGAAACGTACAGCAACTCCAATCATAAATGACGAGCATGAGGTAGCGAGCACAATATCATTTATGCATAGGGTCTATTTATCGGTCAGCCAGCCTGGGATTTTCAAACATACAAACAAACAAACGTTGAAAAGGCATTCCCAGCCGTCAACGACTTATGGCCTTGTGTGTCCCTGAAGGGCACACCTGTGGGACACTTAGTCCACAATGTCATACTGAGAAGAGAAAATTGGTGTCAAACATTCTGAGAAAGGAATATTGGTGGTACTGGAGATTATAGCAGGAGAAGGATTCGCATCTTGTGGAGTCAGAATCACGACCGGCGCCCCTTGCGCTGTCCCCCATGCCTGCGCTTGCGTCCATAGCCGCCATGCCGACGCTTATGCTTGTGCGCACAGCGCCTGGTGGGTGATGGCTCTGCGTCGGGCACAGCCTTGCCCCCCCCCGGTCTGAGAGGTTGTGCTCCCCTTGTGCTTGCCGGCGCCTGGCTGTGGGTGGCCCTCAGCCTGCAAGGAGGCACGCCAGGGTGTCAGTCCATGTCGTTTGCAAAATCTTGTTTAGATTACATCAATAGGGTGTCAGATCATCGCATCAGGGCATTACATGATAACGCCAGCTGGCGGCTACTTTGATCCAGTGACTGTCAGGCATGCTGCCAAGGGTGATACAGAGCAGGCAAATCCTAAACCCTAAACCCTGAACCCTGAACCCTGAACCCTGAACCCTACATCAACTCTCAGGCATGCAGGTAAGGTTGGCAGACTGTCAGGCTGATCAGGCCAGGTGCTGTTTAGGGTTTTGTTTTTAGGGTTCACTTTGGTGAGGCACGCCAACATTGTGACAGCCTCAGTTTAGGGTCAGGGTTCAGGGCTCAAGGTATTGAAGGCACTTACCTTGGTGAGGTACACCATCATGGTGACGGCTCCAACCCCGGCTGTCACAAGCCTCAGGTCCCAGACCGCAGGCGCAGCTGCCAGGAACAGCACCAGCTGCACCTCGCTGCAGGACACCACCGCCACTGCCTGGGCCCACAGGAAGGAGACCACCTGCACCGCTGCCGCCTCTGCCTTGGCACACACCCAGTTAGCCACCCCAGCAACTGCCGCCACTGCCTGCGCCCTCAGGTACCTGGCCACCCTGCGCACTGTCGCCCAGACCATGTGGTTTGCTGCCATGTAGCACCCTAGGGTCCACAGCAGCTTGGCCGCCCAAAACACGGCAACTTCTCTGTTAGATGCAGGGAAGGCGGCCTCGGCGGCCCAGCCCAAAGCAGGGGCGATGCCCGACTGGGATAAGAGGAAGCTGGGCGAGCCACATGACGGAATCCTCGGTCTGGGAAATCCAGAATTTTGCAGCCCATCCCAGGGATGCCACTGCCAGGGACCAGACGCTGGAGACGAGCCAGGCGTGCTTCACCCCTGTGAGGAAAAACAGGGGTGTGGCCACGCATGTTGAGGCTGCCTTGAGCGCCTTTGCCAAGGCCTTGACCAGGTACCAGTTGAGGGTGGCTGCGCTGAAGGCCGCAGTTGCCACCCGCAGCATGACCTTGGCGCCCGTGGTTACCGTGGTGTAAAGCTCATAAATTGACTGTGAGGAGGGGGAGAAAGGCCATGATTAGGTCAGGGACAGGACCCAGATATGTGAGGTTAGGGTTCAGGGTTTGGGGTTAGGGTTTGGGACCATGTCAGCAGGGGGTGAGGTGATGTGAGAGGAGGGGGGGGGGCGCTGAGGGGGACGGGGATTGCACAAGTATATAGGGTTTGTAATGAAGGGTTTAGGGCCAGGGACAATGAGGCAGCAGGTGAGGGAAGGGCTTGCGTAAAGTGGTGGTGAAAAGTCCGAACCAAAGGTGGCGGTAGAGGGGGAACCTGCGCAGGTTGTGGCGACAGCGACACGCACGCAAAGGGTGCTGTAGGGTTTAGGATTAGGGATCAGGGTTTAAGGCTTTACGGTTTAACCAGGATGGCATTTTGTTGCATCCTGGCTAGAGCCGATCTACAATCGCAGTGGAAAAAGGGCATGAATGGCTGTAGCACTGCTGTTGGTCGTGGGTGTGGAGTTGCGGCTCAGGCAGGGGGTGGTCAGGGACTGGCATTCATTGAAGAAGGTGGAAGGGTAGGACTCCTGCGCCAAGGGGAGGAAAGGGAATTAGGTGGTGTGGGGCCAAAGGGGATGGCAGGGGGTTTCTCTGAAGGAGACAAGGGGAGAAGAACGAGAGAACAGGAATTGACTCAGGTGACAATGGGGCTCGGCGGCTGCAACAAGGATTGCAGTACTTCTTGAAGCTTCCATGACAGTGCTACACCAGTGCCAGGCAGCTGAGGGCACTGCAGACAAGGCCTAACTCTAACCCTCTTTTGTCCCCAACTTGAAACCTACTATGGTGACCCTGAAACCCTTCCTGGACTCAGGCTGCTTTAACCCCTAAACCCTAACCCTACATGGAGGCAGGCTTGATCAAAGCGCCACCCCTCTGTGACACCATAGCCCAGAGGGGCGGTGACCTGGCCCAGGGGGGTGGGGGTGTAGCACAGGGGAGTGAGCTGGCTGATGGTGCTGTCCTGGCGGGTGGCGGCAGCCCCGGTGTAGTCCAGGAGGGTGTAGGGGGTAGATATGTAGCCCAGGAAGATGGTGTTGGGGTCCAACGGGGAGGTGTTGCCGCCCAGAGGGGGGGGGGTTGTAGTTCAGCAGAGGGGAGGTGTAGGCCAGGGGGGTGGATGTGAGGTTGGTGGTGCGCATTGGTGCCTTGGTGGCAGACATGACGGTGGCTGTGGTCTGCACAGGGGACAGGAGAAACAGGGTAAGAGATGGGTAAGAGGGGGGTTATGGTTTCAAGGAGGTTGAGTGGTGGCCGCTGCGCTGTGCATTGTTTTGCACTGCAGCCCTAAACTTTACCCTTTAGGGTTTAGAGACAGCTTACACCTGAGGCCAAGGCAGGAGCAGCAGGGTCCATGCAGCAACGTGTTGGGTGAGGGTACCTACCGGTTGAGAGTCCCAATAGCGAGTGACGTTCATACTGGGAGAGGGGCAATAGCCGTCGTCCACTTGGGTGCTCGAGGTGTTGACAGGGCTGAGGCCCGCCAAGGGCGTGCGTGTTGATCCACTGTACAAGACGCCTGCGAAACGGGCAGCAATACAGTAGATAGTGAACGTGTTAAGGGTTGGAAGCAACGGTGCGGGGTTGGAGGAGGTGGGCGGGGGGTAAAGGATTGACGCCGACGCGTCAGATGCATGCATGCATACGCGCGAAGCTGGGAGGAAAACGATGCCAGTCAGTCTGGGATGGGACCACGACAACAGAACGGACAGAATGGTGGCGCATGTTTCCAGATCACTTGCATCCTACCGGACATGGTGGTGTGCCGGACGCTGGTACCGCTGTTCACGGTGATGAAGCAGAGCTGCCCCAGCAGCATGGCCAACGCCAACGCTTGCAGGCGCGTCAGGGTCCTGGACCGAGGCATTCTTGCAAGGGCAGTAGTCCTACAGACGCGCATAGGGGTTGGGTGAGTTCGATGTGGGAGCGAGGGCGCAAGGAACCACGCGTTTGGGTGCATGCCATTCGCCATGCCAACGTTGGAAAAACGGGCGGGCAACGCCGTAAAGCGACATAAATGAGCGACACGCTGACTCTGAACTGCAGTAACACATACCCAACTTTAGAAAACGGACGTTGCGGGTTCGGGGACTCGTCAGAAGAGTAGAAAACAGCGGCGAAAGGGGCTGCGTAGGCTGTGCTGAGAGGGTGAAGCAACGGCCTGCAAAAGGGCCACACCGTTGGAACAAGGAAGGACTGGGCAAAGCAACAGCACCCGACAAGACGCTGAAACGAGTATCAAGGGCTCACCACCTACCTGTTGGACTTGGAGACGTGTAGGCGGGTGCAGTGGTTGCGAGCAGGAAGCAAGCGTGTCGGGAGAGGATGCGACGAGGATCGCAGGAGATACGCAAGCTTGAGATGAAGGAAAAGAAGGCGTGTTGCTGGTTTTGTAGGCTTGCAAAGCTTTCGAAAACCGCGTGCAACACCGAGGCGCGCTATCTCTGCTGGCAGCCGGGTTGGTGACAAATTTTGACGCGCTTCCTGGGGTGGCTGACGCGCTTCAACGGGTGGCAGCAACTGGATATGCGACGCGTCTCTAGTGGAGCACGTGTGCGTGCACGCAGGTGCTGCCAGCCGGTGGGACCAAGGTGTGGATGGGAAGTGCATGCACCTGGCGCACATGCACGCACTGCATACCAAAGGCCAACTGACGCAGGCTGTGCCGCAGAGCCTAAACGCGGCCATACGACACATGTTTCTGTATACACACGTGTGTGGTTGCACGTCTTGTAGCTGTGTTGCATAAGCAGACCACTGCAACGTTCAGATGGCTACATGCACTACACCTGCCAGAGGTTGCAGCGCCACTGACACAGGGCCTGGGTGGGGTCACCCAACGTGTACCTCTTGTGCACGCAAGGTCTTGGTTACAGAACTTGTAGCTGTATTGCATAAGCAGGCCACTGCAAGGTTCGAGTCTGTGCAGATGGTAACCCACAGCCCACAACCCAACAGGCTATTGAGCCATGGTTCAAGGTGCAATATGAACCCCCCCAAAACCCACCACACACTGTAATCAGAAACGTCCTCCATATCCACCACTCATCTATATGTCGAGGAAAGCACCACACGCTGCACCACCGCCAGCCCCCCTCCCCCCAAATGCATGCACATCAGCAGCCCTCCCCTCGCTCCCCTTGAGCCCCCCCGCCAGCACCCCACCGCTCCCCTCCCTCCCCGCTCAATCATCGTCGTGATCCGCCCCAGTGTACTCCGCTATGTCATCCAGCGACAGCTTGTGGATGGAGAAGTCCGCTGCCATCTGCACCGCCGCCAGCCCCGTTTCTGTGTTTCGCTTCAGCAGCTTCCCCTTGCTCCCCTTGAGTGCCCCCACCAGCACCAGCACGCTGCCCCCCTCCCGCTTAGGCACCACCGTCTCAAGCTGCGCCTGCGCCACACCCTGCACAACCTGTGGGAGGGATATGCAAAATCAGCAAACTAGGTCCAAACAGAAGACACCGAAAAACATTTCAAAAGATATTTCACAAAGCATAGAGCGGGTAGAGCGGCAGGGAACTTCACAGGCAGAACAGCCACACCCGGCAGAGCGCAACACAGGACAGGCACAAACAAAGCAGGGGAAGGAAGCAAGGCAAGCCCTGTCCCCACCCACCTGCTGCGTATCATCCACTAGCACGTCCCACACCAGCGGCCGCAGCCCATTTCCATGAAACCCTAACCCCTAACCCCTCAGCCCTGCCCCCACCCACCTGCTGCGTGTCGTCCACCAGCACGTCGCACACCAGCGGCCGCTGCACATCCAAGATCACCCCCTTCTTCAAATACAGCTTCCCCCCCTGGAGCTTCTTATCAACCACCTTGACCCTGATGTTAGGGACCAGCCAGGGCTTTTCCCGGTAGGCATCCGCCACAGCAGGGTCGGGCTTGGATTTCTTGGTGCCCCGCCCCTCCTTTTCCTCCCCTCGCTCCTGGTGCTTCTTCCCCTTGCCGCTGCCCCCCTTGGGTTCCCTCCCCTCGGGCTTTTCGTCACGCTCCCCCACCTCCTTGACCCGCACGGTCACGGTCTCGTGGCTGGGCAGCAGGCGCACGCGGACGCGGTCTGCAGGGCCAGGGATTCATGAAGATCTTTATTATGTACATTCGTTCCAGTGTCAATAAGCATGGATGCTGCAAAAAATATTCGCAAGCAGAGGCAGGGTTGTGCACGCACTTGGTTTGGGGGTTTGCACAGGCTTTTAGGGTTTTAAAGCACACAATCTTCCAGGGGCAGCGGCAGGAGCCACACTACATACACATCCCTCTCCTCCCATCCCCTCTCACCTGACCGCCCCTCCTCCCTTGGCTCCAGCCCCACCACCTCGCACAGGAAACCCTCGTGGCGCCCTCCCACCACCCGCATGGTCTTGCCAGCCTGCACACCAGGCTGCGGCCGCGCCACCAGCACCTCGTCCAGACCCTTGGTGTGCTTCTGGTTGCCGTGCTGATCAAGGTACACCAGCTCAGCGGGGACCTCCCGGCTCTCACCTGGGGAATTAGAAGGGCTCAGCCCTAACCACACTTTCGTTTTTAGTCTCGAACCTAAGTCTAGACTAACTTAACCCTAGACATGCCGCCCGCCTGGCTAAATGTACCGTGCACCTTAAAACCTTACATTAAGCAGGTAGAGTAACCCTAACCCCAAACCCTTAAGCAGGTCGACAGCCCACCCACCTGGCTTGATGCACCATACTTCCTGTAAATGGGCTCCAGCAGTGTCACCCTTACATTCAATACCATAAAACTTCAATGTAAAACCCTAAAGATTAGGCCAAAGAAAATAGGCCGGGCGCTCACCTGGTTTGATGTATTTCTTGTGCGTTGGCTCCAGCGGCGCAGGCCTAGCCCCCAGCCCCAGCCGCGCCTCCCTGCGCACCAACTCAGTGGCCTTCACCTCCTCCTTGGCACGACCTGGGGTGTGGGGTGGGAGTTCAAGTGGGGGGTGATGGCGCTGCCATGCGCATTTGCAACTCTGCACATGCATAGCATGTGGACAGCGGTTCCGCTGGTTCTCTAACAAAAAACCTAAGAGGGCACGGCACCAGGCCTGGGTGGGTGTGGGGGGTGGAGGTGGTGATAATGTGGCGATGTGCATGTGCACATAAGGGTATTGCATGTGATCAATGCGGTGCGAGTGGCAGCCCCTTAAACCCTAAAACCCTGAAAGGTGATCGGCAATGATTGTAGGTGGTGATAGTGCTGCTGCTTGCATTCAAAGTACATGGCAAGTGCGCATGGTGTCCACATGACCTATGGCCTGGCCCGCCGTCCACCCCATGCCCCGCACCAACGCTTCCCCTAGAAACCCTAAAAACCTACACCGCCATACCTATTGCCTGGCCCGCCGTCCACCCCATGCCCCGCAGCAGCGCCTCCCCAAAGTTCTCAATGGGCATGGCCTCATACGCCTCCAGGTCAGCCTGTGGGGGCAGCTTCTGGAGGTCCTCCTTGAATTTCTGGAGGTCCCGGTCAGCCCAGGAGCCCACCTCCCGGGGCTGCGCTTGGCTGCCATTACCATTGTCCTGAGTGGCAAGCGGATCAGCTTGAGGATGCACCAGATGGTATTTTCTAGCAAAAATTACAAATAGTGGAACCCAAATGGCAGATGGCAACCCTAAACCCTAAACCCACTATGGGTGGGGGCAAAGCTGTGCATGTTTTCTGACGGCTTAGATGGGCTTTGCAACGGTGCATGCAAGCTGGTGGATGCATGAGGTGTTGTCGAATGCAGCTCCCAATGCAAGGTGTACGTGCGGGCGTGTGGTAGCCTGGGCAAGGTTGAAAGCCCTCATCCCTTCGCCCTACAGCAGCGCACCTGTCTTGCGCGCAGGTTCAGCCCGTATTGGACCTGGGTGTCTGCTGTGTTGGCAACAAGCACAGCAGCGGCCTCGAACTTGTCGTCTGATAGCTGGGTGGGGTCCAACACATCATCTGAGCTCGGTGGGAGGAACCTGCCATGAACGGTACTTAGTGACTGGAGGGCCCGGGAATGAGGCATCTGAGCGCTACTAGTTGACGTGCTGCTGTTTGTAATGCAGTGATTTTTTTTGGGACATGGGTGCAAATAGTTTTGCTGCAAACGCAATATGGCATTGACCCTGCTGTGTGCAGCTGAACTGCACTGAACCTGCCGATACACAGATGGGTATATGCAGTGCCTATAAAAGATTGGATGGTGAAGGCATGTATACCGCTCATCTGGATGCACTGCTTTGCACTCCCAAAAATCTACCAAACTAATATGCAGTGCACGCATGGGACGCGTATGCATGCATATGCAAGCGAGATCATAAATTGTCACGCAGACCAGGCGCAGACTGCAATCGGTTGCATGCATGTCCACAAATAATGGACCTGTGTACGCATGCAAGTACCCAGTGCACTGCTGCAGATCCCTGGGCACAGGCATGCATGAGGGCATATGCATGCATATGGCAGTGTGTAAAGAAGCTTGCTTTCCTCGCAATGCACGTTCGCACCTGTTGGGATTGTGCTTCCTGGCTCCTGTTTGGTACGTGTTCTCAAGCTTTGCTATCACCTTGTGCCCAGCTTGCACCGCCTTGACGGGGTCCTTGCTCTGCAACCCACCATCGGTGAAGCCAACGACATAGTCCTTTGTAACGCCAGGCTTCTTTTCCTCAACCTCCACTTTCCGGGCTGGCTTTTTGGGCTGGAACTGCAGGTTCAGGCTCAACCCACCCTTGCCCCCTTCTGCCATGGCGAGTGCACACCTCACACCTACCCAGGGCTACACATGCTGAGTGTGTTCACACTAGCAGGTTGTTTTGCTGTTACAGGCCTACAACGGTACAACTGCAAGGAGGAATACGGTCGTATGTTGGCTGTAGACTTGCTGTAATAGTGAACGGGTGTTTGGGCTAGCCTTGGAAGAACAGCAGATTGGCAGGTGGTTTCAGAGCGTGTGTGCACCCTTCAAGTTGCAAGTGCCTCGGAACGGCACACCTGGACCAATGTCAAATGCCTCCTTCATCACTAGCCCATCAACACTATTACTAGCTTGTTTGACACAAAGGAGGTCAAGTATCAACGCTAGTCGCCAATTCCACAGCATCGCCAACGCAATTGTCGAGTCTGATTGCTAGTTCGATTGCACCAAGATGTCGGCATGGATGCGAGGCACTGTGAAGGAAGTGCCCAGCGGCGATACGATCGTCGTGATGGGCTCTGCCCCTGCGGGTGCTATTCCAGCCGAGAAGAGGATCACGCTGTCGTCTTTGATAGCGCCCAAACTGGTGGGTTCCCTTCGCGATGCGGCATTCACTTGGTCCAACCACAGTCTGGAACTATACACACTATACGCAACTTGAAGTTACGTTCGCCTCTTTCACCTAGTCTGGCTCGGCACCAGCAAAGCACATCTATCTCTGAGGATCCTGAGTCATGCGTCCTTGCATGGCATCTGCTGGGACTCATCACCACTCCAATGCAACACACAGGGCAAGCGGGACGGGACCACGAGGGATGAAGCCTTTGCTTGGCAGAGTCGAGAGTTCCTGCGGCAGTTGGCAGTTGGCAAGGTATGTGGCGTACATCAACGCATTGAGCAATAGTGTGTGATGGCTGATGGGGTTGCTGACTGATGGGCGACTGCTGCAGGCCTGTGTGTTTCGGGTTGACTACACTTTGGAAAACATCCCCGGCAGGGAGTTTGGGACCGTGTATCTGGAGCCAGAGAAGATCAACACCGCAGTCGCCGTGGTTAAAAACGGGTTTGCAAAGGTGTGCACCTGTTTTGTTCTCATCCCATGTGCTCGGACAGCCCATAGGGGTCCATCAAGGGCTGATGGAGGTATATGTTACAGGTGAGATCGGCTGGTGGGGCGCAGAGCCCCTATTATGACGACCTGGTGAAGGCTCAGGACGACGCTGAGGCGCAAGGGAAGGGGTTGTGGACCAAGGTAAGCGCCTTTTCTGTGCACCACACCAGTATGACTTGGGCAGCCTGTGTGGCCTGTGTGCCTGGCGGACTGACTGAGGTTGACGGTGGTGTGTGTGGTGGTGCAGGATGCCGCTGCCGCTGCGCGTGCCATCAGGAGTGCACCCGCCATCGAGGAGCGAGGTGAGCATGTTGAGGGTCTATGACGTGCCACCCCCAGTGCAAGTAACATCTTGCTATCATGTCTAGCGATGCTGGTCGGGCCATGTTGCACACGTCTTGTGCAGGCTATGAGTGCATGTCCCTGCTGGGGAGACACTGGCGCATACATGTTCGCTCTTAACACCCTGACCACCCCGCATGTGCACACCAGCTTCATGCCAACCCCTATCGAGCATATCATGCTGCCAGTCCCTCAGCAGGCACTTGCAGTGCACGGCGCACGCCTATCCTATACAGCAACATAGCTACAACTAAGTAGATCTTAAGCTACATGCTATAAGGATATATGCTGTGTGCTTAATATCCTGTACCTCATGCCATCCCTGTCCTGCGTACCACAGGCGCAGCGGAGGCCATGCTGTTCGCCACCGTCGGCAAGGGCAAGCCCATCAAGGCTATAGTGGAGCAGGTGGCCAACGGGAGCACGCTGCGGGTGACCACACTGCCCGACCTGCAGCCAGCCACGGTGATGCTGTGCGGCATCCAGGCGCCATCCATGGGCCGCCGGGCGCAGCCCAACGTGAACGCAGAGGGGGTCAGCACGGCCGCATCCGCGCTGGCGGCATCCTCAGGTACGAGGGTTTAGGGTTTAGGGTTCAGGGTCAGCGCAGTGGCCTATGCTGTTGGTCCCCTCGGTCGTGCGTTTACAACCTTCTTGCAGCGCAGTCCTTGCACAAAAACATTCCTTGTGTACAGCATCACAAACCCCAATCCTTCAAAATAACATCTTTAAATATATGCTACCTTTTTAATTATGAATATATGTTTGCTGCCTCCCCAGAGACGCCCGCAGAGCCCTTTTCCCGCGAAGCCCGTTTCTTCAGCGAGTCCAAGACCCTGAACCGGGAAGTGCGCGTGGTGCTTGAGGGGCTTGACAAGTACAACAACCTGTTTGGGACCGTGTACTTCGAGAATGGGGACCAGGAGGCAGACCTGGGACTGACACTGGTCAACGCAGGGCTCGCAAAGGTAAGTAATGTTTGTGATAAAAGAAAAATGCCTGACTTGTCAAAGTGGGTGATGGGTGAACGGTTGTGGGCGGTGGCCAGGTGGGTTGGGTGACAATTGGTCAGTTGCACGCATGCATACATGAACCTCGCCGGTCGTAGACTGTGGAGATGCCACGGGGGCCCTGCCGAGCAAACCCTAAGCAGACTGCGCATTTGAACCCCCCGCAGACTGTTGAGTAGGGCTTGAACATGATGACCACTGGCTCCTTCAGCCTGCGCAAGGCTGGGCACACCATAAACCCTAAACCCTTAAATCTGAGATTCTACATGCTGAACCCTAAACCTTAAACACTGAACCTGAAGCCCTGGACGTCGCTGAACCCCACACCCTGTGACCCTAAATTGTACCTGCAGTCGCAGACCGTTGAGTGGGGCCTGAACATGATGACCACCGGCTCCTTCCGCCTGCGTGAGGCCAAGCACATCCTAGACCCTGGACCCTAAACCCGACGGTGGAGTGGGGTAAACCATAATCCATCATCCGCTAAAACCCTGTAACCCTAAACCCAATTCCTGCGCATCCGCAGACTGTGGAGTGGGGCCTGAACATGATGACCACTGGCTCCTTCCGCCTGCGCGAGGCCGAGCGCGCTGCCAAGCAGGGCAAGGTCGCCATGTGGAAGAGCTACGTGCCCCTCAACTCCAACTCCGCCAAGCTGAGCGACAACTTCACTGGGGTGGTCACTGAGGTGGTCAGCGGGGACTGCGTGGTGGTCAAGGACTTTGCATCAGGTGGGGTTAGTAGTAACATTTTCGAATATTTTCTCCTAATGACGGGGTTGGGACTAATTTCTTATTTTGGCTAGGTCTTAGTGCATTGACAACGGAGGGAGGGCTACGTGCCACTCAACATGCTCACACATTCACATCCACATCCAGGCGCCCACATGTACCCACACTTTGCGGCGTACGCACACACTCGCCGCCCTGCAGACGTTGAGCGTCGCTGCATCTCTCTGGCATGCGCACCCACACCCCACCCTTGCCCAACACACCACACCACACCAACCTTAAACCTTAAACCCTGCAGAGGTTGAGCGGCGCATCAACCTGTCCAGCATCCGCGCCCCGCGCATGGGCCGCACCTCAGACACCTGCGAGGCATGGGCGCCAGAGGCAAAGGAGTTCCTGCGGCAGAGGCTCATTGGGCGGGAGGTGCAGGTGCGTGTGGGTGATGGGTGGTGCGGGTGGGGGATAGTTGCGCGGTGTGGGTGTAGGTGAGTAGGTGGGATTAAGCTGCATTTACGCAGGCCACAATTCTGATGAGTACGATGTGAGACATGGGGGAGCGCTGGGTGCACAAAGGCACTGATATCTCCAGAATGCCTATTATTGCCTGCTTTGCCTTGTCACATTGAGCCACATGTGCACTGATATTACTACTTCCTTTTGTCCTCCCCCAGGTCAGCATGGAGTACACGCGCAAGATCCAGCCCGCCCCCGGTGCCCCGGACGCCCCTTCGGACCGCGTCATGGCGTTCGGCACAGTCACAATCAAGGAGGCGGGCAAGGTACTTAGTTTGGATCATTATGATGAATGTTACTATTGGCATTCCGGCACAAAAGGCAGATCAGCAGTCAGCTTAGCAAGCTTACGCCACCCATTAATGTCCTGGCATTGCTTGTACCACTTTATATCTCCTTTGCCTTTGGAGTCCTTAGTGACGAGGCCAACCCATGTGGCCTTGGGTGTCCACATCGACCAAGGCATGGAATTCCACCATACAACCCTCACCCTGCTCCCGCCCTTCGCAGCCTGACGCCACCGCCGCCGAGCTGCTGCTGATCCGTGGCCTGGCCAGTGTGATCAAGCACCGATCAAACCACACCATACATATAATTGCAGCAGTTGCTGCCTGGCCAACTACACCACAGCATGGGCCATTCCAGAATGCTCTTTGTAGTGTACACACCCCTCCACCCCCCACTACCGCCTATCTCAACCCTGCATCAACCTTTCACCCCCACCGCAGCCCGATGCCAACGCCGCCGAGCTGCTCCTGATCCGTGGCCTGGCCAGCGTGATCAAGCACCGATCGGACGATGAGCGCTCTGCGCACTACGAGTCCCTGATGGCTGCTGAGGACCAGGGCAAGGCAAGCAAGAAGGGGGCGCACAGCAGCAGGGAACCGCCCAAGCCCCGCACCAACGACCTCTCGAGGGAGAGCGGCGCAAAGTGAGTGGACCTTCTGAGGAATTTGAGCCCTGAAAACCTAAGCGCGATGCCCTGAAACCCTGAAACCCTGAGCCCTGATGGCTGCTGAGGATCAGGGCAAGACCAGCAAGAAGGGCGTTCACAGTCCTGTCAGTGGCCCCTCCAACCCCCCATCCCTCGGCCCCCACTCGCCCCCTCCCCCCACCCCCCACCACAGGGCCAAGCAGTTCCTGTCCTCCCTCCAGCGTGCCGGCAAGCTGCAGGGGGTGTGCGAGTACGTGCTCAACGGGCACAGGCTCAAGATCTTTGTACCCAGCCAGAGCCTGGCGTTTGCGTTTTCCCCCTCGGGGGTGCGGACGCCGCAGAAGGGCATGCCAGCCTCAGCAGGCAGGCCAGCGGTCAAGGTGCGAGACAGGGAATAGGAAACTGTAGGCATTTGGACTTTTGTTGCACTTGCACAATCCGTGACCGCTCTGACCGATGGTTGTATCTGATATAAATTTCTGGTATGATCAACTATGATCAAGTGCTTTACGAATCAGGCCCCACCTGCTGTGCAGAAGCCCCGCGCTTCACTTGCAAAAACCCCACACGATGAAACCTCCAAGTATCAAATCCCAAATGGTACAGATCAACTCCCCACCCGCAGGAGGAGCCCTACTGGGCGGAGGCCCTGCGCTTCACGCGCGAGGCCTGCATGCAGCGCGACGTGGAGGTGGAGGTAGAAGCCGTGGACAGGGTGGGGACCTTCCTGGGATCCCTGCGGGTGCTGGGCAAGCAACCACTGGATCTGGGCCCCGCACTGCTTGAGGCGGGCCTTGCCAAGCTGCACTCGAGCTTTGATTCGGGCAGGCCGGGGGCCCGGGAGCTGATATCTGCTGAGGAGCGGGCACGGGAGGCGAGGCTCAAGGTGGGTAGGTGGGGGCAGTGGTCATAGAGGGAACTGGCGAGCTGCGGAAACATGCCTGAATGGTAACGTCTCAAATTACAATTACAAAGTGCACAATATAATCAGGACTCAACTCCTAAACCTGCACACCAAAACCTATATTTTAAATTATGATGGTAATTTCTCAAATCACAATTACAAAGTTCACAATATAATCAGGGCTCAACTCCTAAACCTGCACACCAAAACCACCAAGATTAGTCAACTGCACGCCACTGCCACTGTACCCCGCCTTCCCACCCCTCCGCAGGTGTGGGAGAGCTACAGCCCCGAGGCCGAGACCCCCGCAGAGACCAACGGCGCAGCCGAGGCCCCCACTAGCCGCGAGGCGCGCGCTGTGGTGGTGACCGAGGTGCAAGACGGGGGCTCCTTCTTTGTGCAGTTTGCTGACGAGCCCCGCGTGGGGTGGATCGAGGAGCAGCTGCGGGGGCTGAGTGTGGAGGATGGGGGCGGCAGCGGGGTGGGTGGTGGGGAGGGGATGGGAGGGGAGGGGGGCACGTGAATATAGGGGGGTTTGTTGGTGTTTTTAGCGCGGTGCAATGGCTGTGATGGGCGCGCTTCTTGAAAGAAAGTTGAACAACATTTGCTGTGGCAGGCATGCTGCTCAAAACCCTAAACTCTGGGCATGGTGCTCAAAACTGCATCCATGCAAATCGCCGAGGTAAAAATATTGACTTTTCATTGGGATAGTCATGACCTTTCGATACCGCAAGCTGCCTGCTGCGCGCCCCACCACCACCCGACTTCTTACCTTCCCGCCTGAACCCCCCCACCCCTCACCCCCCATTGCAGGGCGCGCTCGCCCCCGGCGCCCAGTGCGTGGCGCTCTTCTCCCTTGACAACCAGTGGTACCGCGCATCGGTGGAGCGCGTGGACCGCACCAACCCCCTCAGCCCAGTCTACTCCATCTACTTTTTGGACTTTGGCAACCGGGAAAAGGTGCCCGCAAAGCATGTGCGGGCCATGGAGCCTGCGCTGGCTGCTGTGCCCCCGCAGGCGCACCTGGCCACACTGGCGTTTGTCAAGGTGGGGAATGCAGGGGGCCTGAGGAGAGGAGGGAAGGGATGTTCATTATATATGTGGAATGTTCATTTCTGTGTGATTGTAATTGTCTATCCTGGCGAGGTGGAGGGTGCAAGGGTGGGTGGGGAGGCAAGGGGGTCACCTTGTCCCTGCCCTAAACCCTAAACCCTAGCACCTAAACCAGCGGCTGCGCAAGCCGCGGTGTGGCTCGTCGCTTGCTCTCCCATTTTTCCTTTCAAAACACAAATATGTATGGGGACTGAACCCCCGCCACCCACACTCACACCACCCACCACCCGCAGGCCCCCACCCTTGACCAGGACTACGGCTCAGAGGCCGCCTCTTACCTTGCCGAGCTCACCGGTGGAGGCAAGCGCCTGACAGCGGTGGTGGAGCAGAAGGAGAAGGTGGTGGGCAAGCCCAAGGACCCCTCGCAGGCCCACGGCAGGCTGCACCTGACGCTGGCGCCGGCCGAGGGGGGTGGCGCGAGCGTGAACGAGGAGATGGTGGCTGCGGGGGTGGCGCGCGTGGTGGCGCCGCGGCACCCGAGGGTGAGTGGGGGATGGGGGGGAGGAGGTGGGAGGTGGAGGGTGGCGCGTGTTGTGGGAGGTGCATTTGTTGGGAGTGCACTGCATTTTTGTTCGACAGCACGTGCTCGAGCCACTTGGCATCCATTCACCTGGTCTTTCCACACCCTAAACCCTAAACAGGGCTTCTCATACCCTTGTGCCTATAACGTCTTCACACCCCATGGCGGGTCAATATGTGACATCCATGCATTCCGCTAGGCTTGTGTAGCTGGGATACCTCCTGCGTTTTTGCAGGCAACTGCGTCAGCACCCTCATGCACTCCCCTGCATTCTCCTCTCACCCCCCTGCATTCATTCCCCTCTCACCCCTCCCCCACGCCCGCAGGCCGAGGTGAAGGATATGCTTGCCAAGCTTGAGGCAGCCCAGGAGAAGGCACACAAGGCGCACACAGGCATCTGGCTGTACGGGGACCCAGGGGAGGAAGAGGACCCAGAGCTGTGAAGGGGAACGGGGAGGAAACACGGGGCCAGCCGGGGGGGCATGGGAGTGTGTCATGGGAGCCATTTGTGAGGAGACGGGGAGTGATCGCGGTTACAAGGTGGCACACCCTGTGCGTTTGGGAGGCTGGGAGTTGAGGAAAGGGGGAGAGGGGACGCGGCTGCAGCTAGGTTTTTTAAAGGAGACTGGTACGGTTCTAAACAGATGCTATGACTAGGCTGGCGGCTGTAGCTGGCTCAGGCTGTGGAAGTCCCACTGGCGATGCCCATGGGGCCGCAGGTGGAGGGGAAGGGTGCAGCGAGTTTTACTGGTGGTGGGAAACCCTATGGTTGAACGCTCAAAGGGCATTTGGGCACCCCTACACGATCGGTTGCAGGCAACTTTCCCTTGGTGTCCTGTTGAGGGGAGCGGCAGGCGTATGAGAGGTTGGCACAGATTTTTGGTTCCGCTTTCGTTGAGTGGGTTTGGTGGTGCTTTCCAATGGCCGTGGAGTAGGGGTATAGCGGGGGGCGGGGGGCGTGGCGCCCTGGTCCGAGCCAGTGGCTCCTGACTCCCGCCCATGTGCATCCCATTTCTTTCTTTCTTTCTTGTGTAGAGGACCCTGCCCGCTATGTTGCTGTGCTTTCTGTCTGGCCCCTTGGCTTTTGTTACTTTGGTCCTCCTATTTCGTTAAATTACGTGTCTTCCTGTGGGACATCTCCTGGGGAGTAAGTGGATTAATGAGGGTGAGGAGGGACTTGGCCATGCATGCGCAATGCCTTCACAAATCTTCTTGTTATATTGCAAAAACGTTTAGACATGATCCCCTCAAAATATTTTTCGGAAAAATTTTGGGACTGATCAAACTCGAAATCGTAACGGTCGGACGACTTGTAACGACTTGTAACGACTTGTAAACGACTTCCGATCGACCTTTGACCACGTTTGACGAACTTGGATCAGCCATAGCGACCGTTACGAACGTCTGATCAGTTTTCGATCAGTTTAAACTATGGAAGAAAATAAATTGAGGGGGTCATGTCTAAACGTTTTTGCAATATCAGCAGCTCCCTGGTAGGTATTGGCAGCCTTTGCACTTCACTAGCAAAACCTCACAAAAACGCTTAAATCACTTTGCAATAAGTGCCGAGTGCTCCGCGGTACACAAGCAGAGGCCTCACACCTCTTGTAAGAAACTGCCCCGAGCCTTAGCCCATGCTGCAGCAGTTCGCTTGTAGCTCTGCCTAGTGGGGCACAGTGTTAAGCTGCTCGATAGCCATGCTGCGTTGAAGACGTGGTAACGGACTGAGCGCAAGGGCTATACCGGGGGCATGGCGGGACTAACAGGCTTTTCACTGGTAAGGGCTATGCACGGGGTTGTCCTACCGACCTGCCGATGCCGGTGCGCGAAAAATGCACAAGTGCGCATACTCCTTTTGTTTTTTACTTCGATCCACGAGTGCGGAGGAGTGTGTTTTATGTATGCATGCATGTGGGTCGACCTGGCATGCATATGCATGCATATTACAAAAGTAGGTGGTTAGTGCTGCAAACCTCCACACGTATGTAGAAAACGCACACAATTGTTTGTAAATCTTCAAACCTTACAGTGTACCCAAGGAGGGCCTGAACCCAGCGGAAGGTACCTTCACATCGCATTGCATGCATGTTTCCCCTCTATGGTGGGCTTCAAGCAAAGCTTTGCACCGCACCCACGCCCGGATACATACTCGCCATGCCCCGGTGCAATGGTATTGAATTGAGGACCACTGGATATGGTACTCCAGTACAGCATCCCAGCGCACCACCGCCACCTTCCCAACCCCGCCCCCGTTCATCACCCAACCGCGCATGCACCCTCAAGGCGACTTCCAACCAAAGCTTTGCACGGTTTCCAAGACCAGAAATAATACTCGCTGCACCTGGTAGAATGGGCTTCATGGACACCCATGTCCACCAGGGGACCACCTCACACCCCCACCCCCGCCACCACCATCCAACCCCTGTGCTTGCCCTCCTCACCCAGGGTGGCTTCAAGCCCAAGCCTCCCAGCGCACCCAAGTCCGGAAACATATTTGCGGAGGACGAGGACGACGCCGCGCCAAGGTACGTCGCCACACCTAGCCCATGCCAAGCGGGGGTGCATCAGCCGGGCAGCCAGGCACGGCCAGGGATCACACAACGAAAAGGAGTGGAATAACCAAAATAATTGCAGCGAAGCTGCACATGCATCGCTCAACACCAGCATTGCAGCTATCACCACTACCGCTACCACCTCATGCCCTCAAGCTTAGTTGTGTTGGCCAAAATATGCACTACTAGCACGCCACACCGTGCTACCTGCGCCGGCTTCCACACCACCCAGCCACCCACGGTCAAAGTCGCCAGGCACACAGACAACCCACACGCAAGCCATAGATGAAATTGAACGTAAATAGCATTATCAAGATGGGCATTGCATCCCCCGCCCCTTACACAGGCGGCTACCCCCCAAGATCGACTACGGCGCCCCCGCCCCCACAGCCGCCCCCCTCTCCCTGGAGGAGGAGGAGGATGTGGGTCCACTGGATGACGGCAGGGATGGGGGCAGCAGCAGCGGGGAGAGCGAGAATGGTGGCGATGATGAAGGGGAGGAGGATGGGGCGGTGGTGGTGGAGGATGTGGCGCAGTACGATGAGGGGCTGCGGGCGCATTTTCCAATGGCGTTTGGTGCGTGGTGGGAAACCCTTCGACCCTGTTGCAGACCCTATGAACGTGATACAACCTTAGGGTGGTGAGCTCTTCCCGAGCCACTATGCCATGTTGACCCACCACCAGTGGTCGACAATGAATCTTCATTGATGATGTATCAGATGTGATTCTTGACCCATGGCAGCATGCCCTACAGCATCCCCATTTCCATTCTCGTATCTGACACTCGGGGCCAATTCCCAATTTGTACCTTTTCTTACACTGGCCTTTATTTTTTATTTTACATATATTATCACTGCGTTCAATTATGTTCACCCTTCCCAATCCCCAGGCGAGCAGGAGAAGGCAGGGGTGAAAATTGAGGAGGCCCTGGCAAAAACCCAGCGCAAACCCCAGCCAGAAGTGGGGCCCCCACGGCGGCCCCCCAAAATCCCGACCGCGCAACCAGCCACATTTGTGGGGCCCCAGCGGCCAGGGACCCAAATTGCATCCACCAGCAGCGACCCCCTCGTGGGTCCCTCCAGGCCTCCTCAGGGGGTGGAAAATGAGGAGGAATTCGTGGGGCCTGCACCCCCGAGTGGGGATGCAGGGGAGGACGCTGCGGATGATGATTTTGTGGGTCCTCCCAGGCCCGAGGAGGGTAATTCTGGGGATGAGGATGGCAGTGGAGTGGGTCCCGGGGAGCAGGATGAGGAGGAGGACATCTACCATTTGCCGGTCACGCACGAAATCTCGCTCAAAGGTAAGGGCACAGACCCGGCGCCAAGCCTTAAGGCCTTAATCCCTAAATTCCTAACTCCCTGGCATTGGGCAGCATGGTGTTATATGCATTGGAACCCAATGCATCACAGTGAGTTTCAGCTTAGTCCGTGGCATTGATAAGGGTTGGTACACTGCGTTTTTGTGCATTTCAGGGTATTTCCATGCCCTACACCAGCAAGCCCTACACCTGCTGGTTGCGGCTTTGCACCACACCATGCACGCCATCATTAATGTGCTCTTACCCATCCCGCCCAACACCCACCCCCCACCGATGCGCTCTTCTCCCCACTTCTTCCCCCCAGCTCAAAACCCCAACCCCCATCGGTACGCAGGCCACACCCGCCAGGTCACCTGCCTGGATCTGGAGCACTCCGGTGCCCGCCTGCTCACCGGGGGGGAGGACTACATGATCAAGATGTGGGACTTCAATGGGATGAAATCGGATCTGAGGAGCTTCCGGGAGGTGGAGCCTGCAGAGGGCCACCCGCTGCATGCAGTCAGCTGGAGCCCTAGCGGTAAGGATACCCTAATATTAGGGTTTGACATTTGCTCAAACCCTAACCCTAAAGTCTAAACCCAAGAATGCTGTCAGCTGGAGCCCCAGCGGTAAGGGTAATTTGTGACCCTGACAAACCCTAAATGCAGACCTAAGTGTGTAAAGACAACCCTAGGGAGGTGGAGCCTGCAGACCCGCTCCATGCCGTCAGCTGGAGCCCTAGCGGTAAGGGTGCCCTAAAGGCAAAACCTAACACCTAATGTATAATACCTAGCATGCCGTCAGATGGCAGAGGGCCACCTGCTGCATGCCGGCAGCTGGAGCCCCTGCGGTAAGGGTGCCGTAATGTCGCTAATCCCTAGCATGCTGGGAGCCCCAGTGGTAAGGGTGCTTTGTGACCATGCCCAAACCCTAAACATTAACCACAAACCTAGCATGCCGTCAGCTGGAGTTACAGTGGTATTGTACCCTCATTTTGACCGTGAATTTGCGTATGCTGTGGGCTGGAACCACAGCTGGAAGGATACCCTAATGCCAAACCCTAAACTAAGTGCCGTAAACTCTAGCATGCTTTTAGCTGGAGCGCGAGGGGTGTATATCTGCGGCTAGGCGTGCAGTGCTGTGCCTATGATTCAAGAAGTTGGGAGGAAAAAGGGGGAGGTCTTGGAATGATGTGTAACACTAATTTCACTATTACTTTCATTGGTCCACCATCCTTGCCTGCAGGCGACGCCTTTTTGGCGGTGAGCGGCAGCAGCCACCTCAAGGTGTACGAACGGGACGGCAAGGCGCTAGGCGAAACCATACGCCATTCTGAAAGCTAAACCAGATGATTGCAATGTCCACACTATGACAAAATATACCCTGCGCCGGTACCCAGACCCTCATTCCCATCCCCGTCACCTTTCCTGCAGGCGATGCCTTTTTGGCTGTGAGTGGCAGCAGCCAGCTCAAGGTGTATGATCGGGACGGCAAGGTGCTAGGCGAAACCATACGCGGCGACATGTACATCCGGGATATGAAGAATACCAAGGGGCACGTGTCAGCGGCAACCGACGGGCACTGGCACCCAAAGGACAGGTGAGAGTTTAGGGTTTAGGGTTTAGGGTGGCACTGCCACTCCATTTGCGTGCTTGTTCAGAGGGAAAGCTGGCCCCTGGGAAAGTCATTTGGGCCGGGATTTGGCAGGAGCAGCTTTATGTAAATCATGGAGCGTGTAGCATGAGGGTGTTGTATGAAGGATAGGAGGAACACCAAGGGGCATGTGTCAGCAGCAACCGATGGGCACTGGCACCTAAAGGACAGGCGAGGGTGTGTGTATGGAGGCAGTCACTGGGGTATCCCGTAGGGTTTCCTTACAGTTTTTGAGGAGCATGCAATTCCCGTGTCGCCTTCCCATGTGGGTGTCACACTTGGGGCATCCTGCCAACAAAACCCTAGAGAAACCTTGATTCCCCTTAAATCCCTCCAAAGCTTGGAGGCCTTCAGAACACCCTCAAAAATCTTCGGAAGAACGAGGAATTGCCGGGGGAAACAATGAATCCCCAAACCCTTTTGCAGGTCCAGCGTGAGGTCCGAGGATGGCACTGTGCGCATGTGGGACGCGCACACGCTGGACCGGAAGACAGTCATCAAAACCCTGAAACAAACCCTACAAAATGGCTGGAAAACCCTAAAAAACTACAGCAAAACGTGTAAAACTCCCATGGATTCTCCTTTTGCAGGGCCAGCGTGATGTCAAGCTCCGAGGATGGCACTGTGCGCATGTGGGATGCGCACACGCTGGACCAGAAGACTGTCATTAAGCCCACGCTGAACAAGCCTGGGCGGATAGCGGTGACGGCGTGTGGCTACAGCGCTGATGGGGGGGCGGTGGTGGCGGGGCTCATGGATGGGACCATACAGATGTGGGACGTGAGAGGTGGGTGGGTGGAAAGGATGTGGGGGAGGAAGGGGTTGTTTGCTGCCATTGGTTGAATGCCACTGCAGGGCATGGGAAGAACCCTGAACCCTAAACGCAGTGTGGAGATATAGATGTGGGACGTGAGAGGTGGGTGGATGGGGAGGGGCTGGTTGTTCGTGTGTGTGTGTAGGGGTGGTGTGTGCCAGTGGATGATGGCAAGCAGACGTGGTCCTTTGTGTATGCATGGCAAGCACACCCACCCACCCCCGCTCTGCCCTCCTAACACCACCCACCTACTTCACCTGCAGGCAAGTTTGGGTCGTCAGCAGCGGTGGCGCAGGTGCCTGTGCCCCGCCAGCAGATGATGGGCAAGCAGACCTGGTCATTTGCACATCTTGCACATTTGCCACCCACTCATACACCAACCAGCCACTGGGATCACCCGCAACCTCCCCATGCACTGTAAACCCTCCCACCCCCTCCCCCACAGGCAAGTTTGGGTCATCAGCAGCGGTGGCGCAGGTGCCTGTTCCCCGCCAGCAGATGATGGGCAAGCAGACCTGGTCATTTGTGTCGGGATCTGGACAGTTGCTGCGCGGGGCGCACAAGGGGGATAACGAGATCACGTGCCTGGCGTTCTCCTCAGACGGCAACCTGCTACTGTCGCGCAGCATGGATGAGACGCTCAAGGTGGGTTTTAGGGTTTAGGGTTCAGGGTTTGGGGTTGAAAAGGGGCAGGAGAGGGTTGATGTCTGAATCGATATTTCGCCACTGATTATTTCAGGGATATTGGGACCCTCTCATGTCGCCAGCACGGTAGATTGTGCCATTTTTGCTTCATTTCTGTTCATGCCTAACCCTCCTCCATTGCCTCTCCGCAGGTCTGGGACGTGCGCAAGTTCAAGAACCCCCTGCACGTGTTTGGCAACCTGCGCACCCTCTACACCTCAACAAAGGGCACCTTCAGCCCCTTTGGCTCCCTCATGCTCACCAAAACCCTACCTAAAACCCTTGCCAGTCATTCCCCGTCCATCATGCCTAAACTTTCATATTGCCCCCCCACCCTCTAGGTCTGGGACGTGCGCAAGTTCAAGACCCCCCTGCACGTGTTTGCCGACCTGCCCACCCTCCACACCTCAACCAAGTGCACCTTCAGCCCCGATGGGTCCCTCATGCTCACGGGGACCTCCTCCGGGAGGGATGGCAAGGGGGGTGCGCTGCTGTTCTTCGATAAGGCTAAGATGGAGCTGGTTCGGAGGGTGGGCATGGGGTTGAGTGTGACCGCCATCAAGTGGCACCCGCGCATCAACCAGATCTTCGTGGGCACAGGTGGGTTGGGGGGTCTAGGGCTAAGTAGTCTAGTGCGTGCACCCCGCGTGGGCATAAGTTGCAGGGCGTTGTAGCTGTGGGTGTTGGGATGGCACCAGCCGGGTAATTTTATGGTGCATCAACGGTAGCCATCTTGTTTGCTCTACACTTCAATTTGCTTTGCGCTACCACACCCCATTTTGTACCCCTGAGCATCCTCCCCATTTGCCCCCACCATCATCACCCTAGCGCCCACACCCACCACCTCCCCACCCGCAGGCGACCGCAAGGGGGGTGCGACACAGGTTCTCTACGACTCCACCTTCAGCGAGAGGGGGGCCCTGCTGGTGGCCTCGCGTGCACCCCGTGCCGCAAATGACTTTGATTTCCAGGCTCCCGCCATCATTCAGACCCCGCACGCTCTGCCCCTGTTCCGGGATGACAACCATCCCAAGCGCAAGCGGGAACAGCAGGCGATGGATGGCCTCAAGCAGCGCAAGCCCGATCCTGGCATGGTAAGTTCAGGGTTTGCGTTCCTGCATGTGTGTTGACGAGTGATTCAAAGTCTCGTTTGAGATCATGTAACGGTTAAGGGTCAATATACACCCCAAATCATCAAGTGATCTCTAACCTGACGCTATTATGCCGGGTTTGGGGTTTAAGGTTTGGGGAGCAATGGATGGTTCAGACAGCGCACGCTTCCTAATAATTTCCCCACTCATCCCCCTGTCCCATCCGTGTCACAGACGGTCACCGGCGCCGGCCGCGGCGGGCGGCTGGGCGCCACCGGCGGCACCCTCCTCACCCAGTACCTGCTCAAGGGGCAGGGCAAGATCAACAACCCTCGGGAGGAGGACATCCGCGCCTCCATTTTGCGTCATGGGGAGCCTGATGATGCAGATACTAGGCGGATGATGCAGGCGTATGCGGCCACACAGCCTACGCGCATCTATGCAGAGGAGGAAGAAGAGGAGGAGGAGAGTTGAGGGGGGGAGGGGGGTGGTTGTTTTGGTTGGGGTGGGGGCGGGGGAGGAGGATTTTGTTGCCTCAATTTTGCGTGATGGGGAGCTGGATGATGCAGACACCAGGCGCATGATGCGGACACCAGGCGTATGATGCAGGCGTATGCGGCCACCCAGCCCACGCGCATCTATGCGGAGGAGGAAGAGGAGAGTTGAAGAGGGGGCGGGTGGTGTTTGGTCATTTTCGTTGGAGTGGATGAAGGGCTGGGTGGGGTGGCAAGGGGTGGATTTGTTTCTCAATTTTGCGCATGCGGAGCCTGACGTTGAGGATTTCAAGTGAGGGTATGTTGTATGCATATGCCGCCACCCAGCCACGCGCATACTTGCGGGGGAGTAGGAGGAGAGTTGAACATGTTGGTGGGGTTTGGAGTGGGTCTTGGGCAAACAGTTGTCTGTACCGGGGTTTGGGGGAGGGGGAGCAGGTGGTGGTGTGCTAGTGTGCCGTTGGGAGTGGGGGCTGGCAGTGAAGTAGGTGTTGGAGGGAGCCATAGTTTAGGGTTAAGGGTGCAGTGGCCAAAAACAAACAGCTACGGTTTGTCGTTGTGTTTGGTTCACGGGTAGAACTGTATGGGAACTGACAAGTACAAGTACCGTTATATTGCTCTGTAAGGTGAGCACTGCAGCCGTCAACACACCAAAAACGTTGGCATCTTTTCCCACCATTTCGATGGCGTCCACACGTACCGCTAACCCGTACAAGGTGGACCACTGTGAGGCACGAGAGTCTCAATAGTCTATGCTCCTCTCTCAAAACTATTTCCAGTGCTAACGAGCTCCGTTGGTGAGTGTTTTACAAGTAGAACGACCGTCAGCTGCAGATGGGTGAAACGGCATGCCACCATGTGCACCAACCACAACACTGCCCTTCTGCTCCATTGCATAACACTCCTGCAGCTTTCGTCCTTCCTATTTGGACCTAAGCTTGCGAGTGCGGACAGGCCGTTTTCTATAAAGCCTTCTGCACAGCAGTGCGATGCCCATCCGATTACTGGCACAAGTGTGCAACCTGACCTTGTTTTAGAACAGAGCGCAAGAAAGCTTCACCACGACTTCAACCATGTACAAGGGAACAGCGACGAGCTGTTGGGTGGGTCTTCCATTTGTACCAGCCACCTGGGTCCTACCAACGAGCTGGTCACACCTCCTTGTGACTTTGGCCCTTCACAGGGCTATTTGATGGGTCATTGGGTCCAATTACCACCACACTGCCAGCTGAAAAGCTTTGAAGAGGCGCAGCAGTGGGCATATCCTTTCCAGGAGGACTGCAACCGGGGCCTGGTGAAGTGCAGCGTGTATGAGCCCAACAATTGCAGGGTCAAAGCAGCGGGGATCCTCATCTGGCAGTGGCGCACTTCCCAGTGCAGGTGGGCAGCCAAAACTGCCCAGGGTTGCAGCCTCACAAGCACACAAACCAGTGGCACAACTAGCACATATGGGCAATGGTTTTGGTTGCTCAAAAAGCCTAAACAAAAGCCTAATCAGCCTCCTCATGTGTTGTGTGTGTCCAGGTTGGGGGCCTTCAACCCTCGGGTTTTCAACCAGGGCCTGCGCAACTCCACGCTGCTGCTGGTTGGGGACTCTGTCACGCGCCAGATGTTCCAATCCCTGGTGGCCCTGCTGGGTCCAGCTGTCACCTGGGATGAGTGGCGAAGCCACGCAGAGACCGCTCTATCCAATGGCATGGCACCCATTGTGCTGTTGAGGCGGGTGCATGGCAGGGAGGTTGTGCGCACCAGCAGCGGGCTGACAATCAAGCGCCTAGGGGGAAAGTTTTCTCCCTTTGTGGATGACAACCTGGAGCCTCAGGGGGGCGATCATAGGAGCATTCAGCTGCTTCGGGAGGCGGACATCGTGGTGCTGAACACGGGAGTAGGCTGGAGGTTCAAGTACGATCCAGGGGGTGCACGATACCGCAAGGGAGTGGTGTCCACTATTGCTGCACTCAAGCGCTACTTCAGGGGCAGGCTCGTGGTGTACAGAACCACCGCTGTGGGGCACTATGGTTGTGAAACCCATGCCCTACCACTGGAGCGGCCCACTTTTTCCCCCGATGAAGACCCCTTCTACTGGCGCATGCCAGGCATCGTGGATGGGTTGTGGGTGGATGAGGCTAGGAGGCAGGGCCTGGGGGATGTTTTTGCAGTGCTCAATGTGAGCATGAGCAATTTGAGGGGTGATGCACACCCTGACTTCAACTTGCGACCCATAGCCAAGAGCAGGGCCACTGAGGACTGGAGTGTGAATAGGACAGCGCCAGATTGCCTGCACTGGTGCCTGCCTGGGGCGCCTGATTTGTGGAACCAGCTGTTCTATAAGCTGTTGCTTTCAAAGGGAATGCTAGAGACGCATTGACAGTAAGGCTGGCGCCAGTTTTTTTAACAAATTGCCCTGTAGTTATTATTTTACCACCTTTCTGCTGTGTGCCAAGAATGCCTGTGGATGCCAATGCCGTAAGCGAGAGGCGAAGAGGGCACTGCCGAGCACAGTATAACTCGCCATGCACGGCCAATGGCAGTGCATTGCATGGGTCATGCGTTGTCATGCTTAGGCGTTGCAATCCAAACCATCACTGATGGGTGACTAACGCTTTGGCATGAGTTTGCAGGGTATAGCATGGGTACAAGACCCAGGACATAGCCAGTGTCCTGCAAGCAACCGCCATGGCATTGGTGCATTACCCTAACTTAGGGAATGCGGGGTTTCGGAGGAAAAGGCTGCGTGGCGAGAACGGAGACAATGGCGCAAGTATACTATACTGGCTGAGCCAGAGTCTGTTCAATTGGGTGCAGAGACCTCGTGCCACACTGTTAAGTATAGTAGATACCAATTTCGCCCTGCCACTGGGGTTTGACGAGGGCTCATCGTCTGCACAAGACATGGGTGCATTGGGGGGGTGACAGTGCTGCTGGGCCTCTTCTCCGTATCATACTTGTGGACTTGACAGCACTGGGTACAAACACATCTTTTCAAAAACTGTCATACGGGCTTAGAAAGGCGGCCACTATGGAGGTGACCTTTGCCATCTGCTTATTTTTGGTGTCGGTGGCGGTTCATGGCATTGTTGGAGCCCACCCTACACAGCCCATTCTGCCCGAGGAAACGCTCCGTGACTGTTCAATGTTGTCACCGAACCGCTCCAGTGGCTACATCAAGCTCAACAACACCTACGACGCCCAAATGTTCTACTGGCTGTTTCGTAGCAGGCAGCAGGGAGACAGGGACCCTGTGGTGGTGTGGCTGCACGGTGGGTAGAGGAAGCCTCACCGGCCAACTTTACAACATTGTGGGGTACAGGACCTTCTGGTATCTTGGCAAAGCTTGCCCCATCCGACTGAATTGCCCCTGTCAGCATTGGGCATGTGACCTGGCACCCACTGAGTGGGCATTGACTGACATAGAAGACAAACCTGACCTTTGCCCGTTGCACAGGTGGCCCTGGATGCTCAGCAGCGTTGTCCATCTTCTATGGTAAGCCTGGAAGTTTGTTCTTGCCTAGTATGTGTGGGTCTGAAAACTCCTTGGTGTTTGTGGCCAGAGCATGATAGTTGTCCCAGCCTCAAACACAGGCCCTCAACTCTTTTTTCTGCTGCAGAGGCTGGACCCTATAGAATCAGTGAGGACCTTGAGCTAGAACCTTTCCAGTTTGGGTGGGACGTCGGCCACAACGTGGTGTACATGGACCAACCCATGAACACTGGCTTTTCTTACAGCGGGGTGAGTCGCCGTGGTCGATAACATCCCTGCACCTGCACGGAAGGCTGTAGAATTTTTGCACAAGCCTGGCTTGCAATTCAAAAGTGTAGTGAGCCCCGGTTGGGTCCCTCTAGACTGTTATTGAAATCCTTGTATTTTTTTCCGTATTTTTTCTTCAATTCCTCCGTTACTGCCCTGCGCAGGATGAAAGGGACAGGGCGTGGAACGAGACCGTTGTTGCAGACCACATGCTGCAGTTCCTGGTTCAGTTCATGGAAGGTCAGTCCTATGGGGGTATCTTTTGCTAGTGCATTGCCTGGGACAACCATCACACCGTTAGCCATGCCCTACCATAATACACCAAGTGACATGGAATGCCGTGGTGTGCAGAGTATCCAGACCTCGCCTCCAGGGACTTGTACATTGCTGGAGTATCCTACGCGGTATGCCCTGCACCAACTCCCGCTTGGCCGATTACGCCTGGATGTTATCAGTGTTGAATGTGATTATTAGTTTGCTGGGAGTCTCAGACTAGGCACACTTGACGGCGTTTGCTCTTGCAGGGGCACATGGGTCCGAACATCGCGCACCGCATCTGGCAGGCAAACAAGGACGGGGAGCTAGCACAGCCCTTGAACCTGAAAGGCATTGCATTGGGGAACCCCATCATCAACCCTGCGATCCAGTACACGGCGTATGCTGACTACGCCTTTTGGGCTGGGCTGATCGACAACAACACCCGGGCCGCCCTCAATAAGGTATGCAAATCTGCTCATTGCCACCCACAGCAAATTAATATTGGTGTATAAATCGCTCACTGACACCCACAGCAAATTATCTATGAAATTGCAAAAATAAATCCAATAACCCTTCGTTGGTGCATCTGCTGATATGGCAAAACATGGAACTGAGGAGGGCATGTTTTGCTGAAGCTGAGAATGCATTGGCAGGATGAATTACCATCCAGAGCACGTGAACAGAGCAAGACAACAACTTGGCTAATTGCCCTTTGCTTTGCATGGCCAAGAAAAGCACAGTCCATCGATTTCCTGATAATATGTCATTTGATGACTGATATGGCTGATAACTTAGTAATATCAATGATGATATTGATAATTGGAATCAATCAATGGATGCTCAAACATTGACTCAATCCGCAGGCCGTGCCTGAGTGCGAGTACGCAATCGACCTCTGCTACGCAACTGGCGACCGGGCGGTGTGCGAGCAGTCAAAGTGGACATGTGAGACTGTGACCATCAGCAGGATAGCAGGCTTGCATCCTGGGATCAACATCTACGATGTCACCGCCCCATGCTACGGTCCCCTGTGCTACGATTTCAGCCGATTAGAGCGGTGGATCGACCAGGATGATGTGCGCAGGGAGCTGGGCGCTGGCGAGCATCGGTGAGCCATGTTACTGGTTACAGCGTGCACCATGCATCTGGTACAATGTCCTAAATTTCCCAACCAGGTTAGGCCCCTTTGCTGTTTACTGCTTGCGCCATGCATTCAGTAATCGTGATAACAAATTTCAACCAGCTAGTATAGGATATGTTTATGAGGTTTGTCAAGTTGAATCGCTTTCTTGGTGCCTGGTGCAGATGGGCTGGTGCCTGCAGCCCCAAGGCAGCTTCTGCACTCATCTGGGACTGGGTGCACAACTGGGATTTCCTGCTTGTGCCCATGCTGGAGGACGGCATCAGGGTGCTCATATATGCAGGTGAGGCTGAAGCACTTTGTAGCAACCTCAGATGAAAGGCAGAAGGCAAAGCTGAATGCCTAATGCATGGGTACAGCGTCCTGTGGTGCCGGTGTAGTTTGGCATAGATTCAGCCGACAAACTGCACAAGCAATATAGCTTTGGTGCGCCATCCTGTGATGATACATGTATTTGCATGTACCAATGACCTACGCTTTGTAGTTGACGACTGAAAAGCTCAAGTCAGGCTGAGAACTTATTTTTTTCCTTCCTTTTTTTATCAATGGAGTTTTTACCTGCAGGTACCGATGACCTGCTGTGCCCCTGGGTGGGCCAGGAGCGGTGGCTGGAGGCGCTGCCCTGGAGTGGGCGGGAGGGCTTTGTGGCAGCGCCAGAGTCCGACTTTGGTCTGAAGGGGGTGGCCATGGGCAAAGTGCGCGAGCAAGGGAACCTGGCGTTTGTCAAGGTGTTCAATGCGGTGAGTAGCTGAACTCTGATTTCTATGGTAGAGGTGTGTCAGGTGTGTCAGGGTGTCGATCGTTTGCTCCCACTCGCCCTAGTAGATCATGGCGGCTCAAATCTCACATAAATGTGAAATTTCACATTTCATGTCACAAAATTCACACTGCCAGCAGTACGGGAATCTGTTTGGGAATCTACCTACATGGTCATGTGGATGGGGTTATCAAGGGATGGCATCCCAAGCTGGTAATGAGCCACCGCGACCCTTGTTGTGTGTGCCCCCTTCCAGGGCCACGAGGCACCCATGAACCAGCCAGAGGCGGTGCAGGAGCTGTACACGCGCTTCACGCGCAGCCTGTCGCTTGCCACCGGCCAACCGGTGGAGGCTGGCGCACAGCACATGGCAAACTCCTGACTACTGGTGTAGGAGGGCATGGCTCGCATGAGTTGGCTGAAGTCGAGGCCAGGCGCATGATGTGATAAATGTTGCAACGACATCATGTATTTTCTTGTGTCGTGACCGCCCTTAGCAATACGCGAGGTTCTGAGGGTATGAAACCTTTTCTGCTTGGGAGTTTTTCACTGTGCAGCCCAATATTTTTTCCTTGCGAGTATTTACTCCAGTGCAATAAATAGGTAAGTCAGTCTTTATAGGGAATCTACAATCCATATTCAGCTGCACTCAAGTTTTCCCTGTACCTTTAACATACTCTGGATTCTTGTACATTCTGCACCGTGCCCTTTTCAAGTACCTGACAGCCAGTTGTATGGGTTTTGCCAACTGTTTGTCCACCGTCCTTAGTCAACCGTCCTAGATCCACACGATATTGCAGATTTTAAGGTGCCACCTGAATCACAGTTTTCCTGTGTGATGTGCTGTGAATATCATGGGTTGGCTTGGCGATTTTGACACTATTTTATTGTCCCCCATGCTCACCATTTTCTTTCGTTGCGGCGCCACAACGCATACCAAATGGCCATTCACAATACATTGCGCTCAATCGCCCCCGCTCAGCTGCCGTAAACAATGTCAACAATCCCCAAGCCCACCAACTGCTGAACGAACTGAATGCCCACCCTCCACATGGTCCCATGACACCTTACGCAGCCTTTGTTAGCTCACCAGCCCCTGTGCCTGGTCCCGTGATGGTCATTGCCCTTCCACCAGCAAAAACTGCACGTATGTATTGGATGTAATTAAGTACGTGCTGAATGCCCTCCCTCCCTCTACGCTCCAGCGTTGGTTGGGACGCCATCGGCCCCGCCCCGGCGCATGTGAACGCGTCGCACGCTGGGGTAAATTTGTTTGAACACCACCAAGGAATGCAGGCGCTCGAGGTCGGATGCCAGCGCCTGCAAGAGCGGGGGTAATTCCAGGGCCTGATTGCTCCCTCATATTGAATGATGAGGGTTGCGGTGTGGATAGCAGGTTTTTGGAGCGAGGGCCCCTGTCCTGTGCACCTACACTTGGGAGCCGGCCATGATGCTCCACATCAGTTGAAGCAGCCACTTAATTAAACCCCCAAGAGGTGCAAGAAAGTGCAAAAGCTGGTGTCCTCACCTCCATCCCACCTGCTCCCACCATGCGGTGCAGGAACACTGCCAAGTAGGCATCTCCCCCTGCTGTGGTGGTCCGCCACGCGCCCACGCCAAGCACAGGCACACTCCCCCTGGTCACCTTTCCATCCGCCTTAACGCGTAGGATGACCCCTTGTCCTCATGCAACCACCAGCACCCCCCTAGTTTACGACAGCGGGCAAGCACCTGCGGAAGAAAAGACATCAACTGAAAGTTGAAGTGCAAATGGGGAAACATTGTGAAAATTATTCGTTTAGAAACTGATACTGGAGCCAAAGCTACAGCTTGGTAGAGCCCTTGCAGTGGAAGCAGTTACGTGGTTGGCAACACAATGCAAGCCAGGTTGCGCGTGCATGCGCCCACTGCTGCCATGGGGTGTGTTACAGTTTTGGCACAGTTCAGGGTTCATACGCACGGTATCATGACCCACCTGCAGCCGTAGCTGGGTGGCGGCCCAACCCTGGTGGCTGGCTGCGCTTTGTGAACACTTCCCTCAGCCCTGTCCCCATCCCATACCCAGATCCCCGTGTCCCTGCCTTGCTGGCAAGCTGCTGTGGATGTGGCAAGGGGGTGGCATCAAAACCATGTTACAAGTGCTTGCACCAAACAATCACGAACCACTTGGGCTGGTATACAACTTTCAAATTTACAGTGCAAATTTACCTTTTTCAATTCACAGTAAGGCGTTCCACGCCAGCATCGGCTTATTGCCTTGTGTGCCTTGACTGGCTGGTATGCAGCATAGAAAGATCTGTTTGTAAGCTCCTTGTGGACGGGGAAGGCATATAAAAAGACCCATGCATGGCATTGCCAAAGCCAACGTTTAGTTAACTCTATGCAATGGAAATGGCTACATGGATGGCAATAGGATGCAAACGTGAAGCATGCTCTCACCTGCTGCCATAGCGTGTGGCGCCCTGCTGTGAGCATAGCAGGGGCAGTGCATCTCCCCCTGACAAAATGAAATGCTGGAAAGACCACAAATGCAATCGTCATTTTCTCAGGTTCCATACCTGAGCGGGGCCATTGCGTGGTCTCCCATGCCCTCCGCAGGTGCTGATGTTGCCCCCTTGATTTCAGCGGGGACAGGCTCATCGCCATCTGATCCGCATGGTCCCATCAAAGTCTTGAACATGTGATGGTTGCTTCCCTCTGCTCCTGTCCGCCTGGCAGCGGCAAGCTCGCACAACTCACGGTAGCGGTGCATGGTACCCGCACAAAAAAAGGCAACGCAACCGTTCAGGGTTCAAGGGTTTTGATCGACGAAACAACGATGCAGCAACAAGTGTGCAAGCTGCCACAGCGACCGATTGCTGAAGCCCACTTCACCCCCCGGGGTTCTGGTGAGTTTCAGGTGTCACAGTCAAGGTAGCATGACCCCCTACCTGCAGTTGTGAGTCCTTCCGCTGACAACTGGTACATCTCAGTGAGCAATGACACGAATGGCGTTGGTCCTCCGCTGCTTGACGCAAGTGACTCGCTGCGGAATGACAATGACTCACAATGACACAATGACTCATTGTCACTGTATGGCTCGAAGGTGTTTGATTCGTTGTCCATCCGCTGGTTTTGCTCAAGGTGGACGCCAAACTCATTTCTTGGGTCCTCCAACCACTTTAACACCTTGGGGATTGTAGCCTGCGCTGGGGCAAAAAGAACAAGTAAGTGCAAGGTGAGGGGTGCAGCAACGTGCCCTGTACACCTTGACTGCAAGCCGACCATCGATGCAGTTACAAGCACAGCAGGAGCCCACTGGTGTAGGTTCAAAGCACACGCACAAGGATAGAATACCCGCAGGTACACTGCATGCAGCAAGAGCAACAGTCTCAGGAAAACACTGCAGTGGAGCACACACAAGCTGGGTAGATAGATAGATACTTTCACAAGGGCTGTTTGGTACACAGCAAGTTTGGTACACCGCAGCACACATGGTTCTCGGGACGGTTCTCCCAGTCCTGGCTAGACTTTCCTAGGCACGTGAGTACACACCACTGTGGAGGGGCCTCAAACAGTCAATTAGCGCCTCAGGCAGCTTCATACGAAATAGAGAGTCTTTTGATGCCACTTGCAGAGCTTCGATGATGCGGTACTTGTGCTTCCACAGGAGCTTGAAGTGCTCCTCGTCAAACAACAGAAACAGTAGTTCTTCAGCCACATGCTGCCTTACTGCCTCCTTCACCTGTGCAATCTGTTCAGCACTCGGCTGGGCCATGCTTTAGGCAATGCTCTCAGCCAGCAGCAAAACAAATTGTGCAGAGTGGAGCACACACCAGCTGGATAGATAGGTGGGTGGATAACTTCACAAGGGCAAGTTTGGCACACCGCAGCACACATGGTTCTCGGGACGGTTCTCTTACTAAGAGTCTTAGTCCTGGCTAGACTCTCCTAGGCACGTAAGTACACACCAGGGTGGGGCATCAACAACAGTCAACCAGCGCCTCAGGCAGCTGCGTGTGAAGTAGGCATTCTCTTGATGCCCGTTGCAGAGATCGGACGGTGCGGTACTTGCTCTTCCACAAGACCTTGAAGTGCTCCTCGTTAAACAACAGAAACAGTTGCTCTGCAGTCACAACCTGCCTTACTGTCTCCCTCACCTGCGCAATCTCGTCAGCACTCGGCTGGGCCATGCTTTAGGCAACTGCTCTCAGACAGCAGCAAAAGCCCTGTTGGCTTCAGCACGCTATTAACCCACCAAGCATACACGAGCCACTCTCTCGCGTACAAGCAGATTCATATGCATGCATGCATGCATACCCCCTTTTATTAATTAAATTAACCCGGTTTCAAAACGTTTGCTTGCGGAATAGTTGCCTCAATACAGTACCGTTATTAATCACTGCTGCCCTTGCGCTGTGGGCTAACGACAACCACGGCGTTTGTGCACTGTGCAACAATGATTCATTAAATGAACCCGGCTGCAAAACCTGGTCGTTTAGGTTGAACCCTACTTGAGGGTATGCAAGGGAAGGCCACCAGAAAATGTCACGAGGAGAAAACACACTCGTTTCGTCGGAGCTGCTCATCCCTGATACATAGCAAGCAGCAATGCCAACTCCGTGGGTTCAAACCTGGCCGGGCTTTGCCTTCTGATTGCATTCAGACGCCAACGAGCTGTTGCGGTGGTCCTCCATTCGTTCTGACCTCGCTGTTGCTGAAGCATTTGTCAGGGGTTCCGCGCAGGTGCTCGTTTCGAACAAAAAGCTGCACACGCCAGGTTTGCTTATCGCTATTGCTAGTGGGGTTCTGTTACTCGTGGAGCATTCACGTGGTGTGGTTATATCTCCACTTCACTTCGCTGGTCTCCAACCGGGGTTAGCAGGCCCTCACTGGGTGCTGCTGGGCCCCTTCCAATGGCGCCTATGCTGAGGAAACTTCTTGTATTACGCAATCTGAAGAGGCTTCTGAAAGGTCAGCGACAACTAGCTTGGCTGCACGTTCTCTACCTATGGTTTGGAACCCAAAACACCTGCTCCGCTGGGCTGCTTGTATTGATGCATGTGCTCCCTTTAAGCAGGGGGAGTTGAGAAGAAAACCGCCGTGAAAGCAGCAGTACTCAAGTACAATGTCACCACAGGTACGTCAGTTTGGTTGTTGCTCCAGTAAGCACTTGCGAATTACCTATGTTCTGGACAATATCAGCATCACAATAGTTCTCACTCAAGGCCACTGGCTCTACAGGGTCCAACCCCACACCCAAGGTTTCAGCTGCCAGAGACCTTGTCCCGCAGCCTTGCAATGCCCTACAGAGCAGCCAGCAGTCGTTGTACTTTGCGGCAACGCCCCTGCTGAAGGCCAGATACGGCTACTCCCTGCTTGCAGCAGCAGCATACTCCAGCCAGGCGGCCAGGGCCTACTCAAACGGTGTCTCCAGCTTCTTCCGCAAGGCTGCTCCCTCCTTCGCCTCCTCTCCCTTGTTCAAGGAAAAGCCTGTGTCGCCCTTTGTGCCCAACACCAAGCCATCACAGGCAGCAGCTGGTGCCAGGCAGCCCACAGCCACCAGGACCACCACCAGAGCAGCGCCCAAAGTGTCAGCACGTGTGAAACGAGACCCTCTCTACAAGTATGCCAACCTGGCTGCCAAGGAGGCGCCAAGATCGACTCAGCCCAGCAAAACCAGTATGGCTGAGGCCCTCCAGGGATATGCCCGGCTGGGTGCGGCTCCCAAGGCAGCCAAGCGCGTTCCACACAAGGGTTCTGCGTCCAGCTTGAAAGGGCTGCTGAAGTACTCACGCCTTGGCGGCAAATGAGGCGTGCTTCAGATATCATATAGCGATGTCAGCGTTGCTTTCTGCCCTTATTCCACAACTATCATTATCCCCCAACAGCACTAGTTGTTCTCAACAGTCAGTAAACGAGTTACGTTATGTGCGCCCAGCTTGGCAGCACATGTTTTTGCAGGAGCACCATGGATTTATGCCTCTCAAGGAGGAGCAGGACGGCTTGTATATTGTGTATTTTACCAGTGATTTTGTGGCTGTTTCAGCCCAACAGGATGTGAGCATGCACGCCCTAGTGTCGTTTGCGTAGTAATGGAATGGGTGTTTTATTGCAGGTGTGGACCACCCCACAGTGTCTCTGTTTTGTACCCGTAGTTCGTAGGCACCGTCTGCTTTGCTCTTGTAGTCACCGAGCAGTTGTGATTATCGCCTTTGTGCATCTTTAGAAGGCACCCTAGAAAACCCTACAAGTTATCTTGGCGGGAAACTGCCAGGGCTGTAACGAAACCAGAAATACCAGACACCGCTTTTGCGAGCAATCCACAAGCTATACAACGCCTCCTCTACGTTGGCACTCGATGTTGATGTACGCCCATTTCGCGGACACCAGGGACTGGGGCAGGTTAGGGGTTGAGGGCCTGCAGAACACCTTCTCGACAGAGCGCATGGAGGAAAAAAAGGACCGGGCTACTGCCACAGTGCGATGCCCACCAGACAGGTTCCTGAACATCCCCACAGACGTGCTGATCTCAGACTTGGCAGGTACCACTTCTTTGCGCACCCTTTGGCTGCTTTTGCCAAGTGGGTTGGGGTCGAATCCCCTTCTGCGTTGCACAGCAACCTTGACCTGCGTGCTTTTGCATGCATGCAGACGGCTTGGGAGCTGATGCTGCCAACTTCTTGTCTGTTTGTAAGCTCATCGAAGGTGTCACGCAGCTGGAGTTTTTCGAGATCAGGAGGTAGGGAAATAGGTACCTCCTTGGGTGGTGGTGTTTTGCACTGTGTAGGAGAGCTTGGGGCATCAGGGTATGACAAGGACGGTCTGCCCCCCTTTGCTAATACGTGCTCACTGGATGTGGGTGTTATTGCAGGAAGTTTGAGAACCTTTCCCAGCCCTTCGTTGCCATCGATGGCACCGAGACAGCAGGTGGTTCTCGTTCTATGCTGGTGCACCCTACCCCCCACATCCCAGATGGCCACACCCACCTGCCTCCCCACAACCCCTCCCCACACACCCCTCCCTCCACCCCCACACCCCCACACATCCACTGGCTTGCATACCCATACTCATACTATCATCATACCTACACACTACTACACCCACCACCAGCCTCACCACACCGCCATGCCACCAACCCATGTCACCACCCAGCCTCAGGTCCACCGCAACAACATCAACCATACCAACTATTCACCTCACCACACATCCCATGATGTCCATATATTGGTCCCAGCAGGCGAGCCGGCTCAGCAGGATGTACTCTAAACCCTAATCTAAAACCCTAAACCCTAACCTCGCAGCGCCTCCACACCACGTCAGGTCTCACTGCCAATGACAGCCACGCTGTGTGCCAGGATAAACCCTAAACCCTAAGCCTCCCACGTGGCCAAGTGTTGCCTTTCAGCGCTAAAACCCTAAACCTCGTACCTAACACCTCCTAACGCTGCACCAGGTGTTGATGTGGATGACAGCCAGCTGGCAGAGCAGGAGGTGCAGTTCCTGCAGGACCTTGCTGCCCTGCTGCAGAGCGCTGAGTACCAGTTGCTGACTGTGCAGCAGTGGGAGGCGGCCAAGCGGAACGAGTTCCTGGTGCGTGCGGGGCCCCAGGGGTGAAATAAAGTGACTGGCAATGATGGGGAAATCCTTCTTGTGGGATTGGTGGCTGCCGGTGGGGCCTGGTGGGGTGGGGTGGGGTGGGTGGGGTGGGATGGGGAGGGAACGTGGTGGCCCTGTTACAGAGTGCTGAGCACCGGTGCTGACTGCGGCCAGAACGAGTTCCTGGTGGGGGGATATGATACACATATACAACTTTTGAGCCTGTGGGCCAAAATTGAGAACTCCATCCTTTGCCATAGCTGTTTCCTGTCCATAGGCAAGCCTCATGATGGCCATCCCCAGCAAGTATTTCCTTGTATATTCACCCCCTTCGCCCCCCCTGCAGATGACCCTCCCGGTTGAGGTTGACTGGTCCCAGATCGACGCCGACCTGCTGCCGCGCCTGTGGGAGCAGAACCCCACCTTGAGGGCTGCGCTGCCACAGCTGGCAGACAGCATACTCATCATGCACAGGGGGATTAACCAGGTGGGTGGGTGGGTGGGGAGGTCACCATGGTGCGTAGGGGGGTTAATCAGGTGGGTGGGGAGGTCATCATCATGCACAGGGGGATTAACCAGGTGGGTGGGTGGGGAGGTCATCATCGTGCACAGGCGGACCAACCACACATAACACACAGCAAGATGAAGCTGCTATAGGGAGAGCATCATCTTGCACGTGCAATGGACGAGGATGCGGGGAGGGCTGGCCACTCAATACAGACCATCAAAAAGTGTACATGGCGTTATAAAGTCACTGCTTGGTGCTGCACAAGGCTGGCTACTAGTATGGCTGTTGCAAGGTCATGTCAGCCCATGCACCTGCGCGTACCCACCTATTCTACAAAACAAACCAGAAAAGCATTCCCACCTACCCCCACTGCAGGCCAGGATGCAGGGCAGGTACCTGAACGAGAAGTTTGACCTGCTGCTAGAGTACCTGCTGGAGCACCCAGTGGAGGCGGGCATGCGGAAACTGCGCAGGATGGTGCGCGCACCCCTGCTAGAAACCCTAATCAGTCAGTCAATCACATGGCATCCCAGCAATGCAGGCAGATTAGTTGAACTGTAATTTCAATGGCTCTAAAGTCAATAATCTAAACTCTTATCGAAATCCCTTGACCTGCTGCTGGAGTACCTGCTGCAGCATCCCAGGGAGGCCGGAGTGCGGAAACTGGGCAGGATGGTGCGCACACCCTGCCCAAACCTTGAATAAACCCTGATCCTTGCCTTTTGTTGTATGGGAGCAGTGCGGAGGATAGTGCGCGCACCCTGCTGAAGTTCTTTCTCGTCAAACCCTGCCCTTCGTGCGGAGGCCATTAGTGCGCATACCTCAGCGGTCCTTGTGTTATGTATTCATACCTGATCTGAGGTATGAAACCTCTCCTATTTATCAGGCCCTAAAAGGTGCAGATTTGCATTTCTAAGCTTTGAATGTGTCTGTTTACGCCTTGATCTATACATCTGCAGGCCGCAAATGTACGGAAGGCTGTCTCAGGCGCAATTGGGATAGAGAAGCCCCCCCAGGAGGAGGATGGGTCAGCCGACGACCTGTCCTCTAGCGGCGAGGACCTGCCTGTGTTTGGCCCTGAC
Organism: Heterotrichella gracilis; assembly: GCA_032358255.1. Classification (NCBI taxonomy): domain Eukaryota; class Xanthophyceae; order Tribonematales; family Xanthonemataceae; genus Heterotrichella; species Heterotrichella gracilis. Next base: position 15,654 of record JAULBX010025420.1, on the reverse strand, counting down.
CTCTTCAAGGGGAGCATATTCGAAGAGGACGAGGAGAGCACCAATGGAACTGCCGCGGTTTCTGAAGGGAGCCAGGGCTCGGGGGGGAGCAATGGGGTGGTTTCGGGAGGGGGGCAGGGGGAGGTTGGGAGGAGCAATGGGGTGATCTCGGAGGGGCCGCCGGGCCCTGGCAACAGCAACCTTGAGATTGTGGCTGAGCGGCGCACCCTGCGCATGATCTTCCCAGACACCAGGTCCCTCCTCAAGGGCCTGTTTGAGGTAAGTGCGGTTGATGATGGCAAGGTTGATTTCATGAATTTTTCTGATAAATTTATTTGTGTCTCGTTGCTAACTTAAATCATTAGGTCCTATGATCGCTACCCTATGTAGGTTACACCCGGTGTACGGATTCTCCATACCTGCACCTATTATGTCAATCCCTGTATTCATCTGTCCCTTCAGGAGGTTGAGCTGCTTGAGCCCTCCTTCCGCGAGGTCATCGTGGTGTACAGGAAGAAGCTAGGCGGGAAGGTCAAGAAATCGGAGGCCATGCTGCTGCCCTCGGAGGACTCGGTAAGGAATCATCATGCATGCATTGCCACGCCGCAGCATGCCATCCAGTTTTTCTATCTCTACCACAGCACACTGTGGGGAGGCCAGTTGTGTACAGCGCACAGTTCTCGGGCAGATGGCAGATGCATACCAGCTTAGGATACCTGGAACATGCAGGGTCTCATTGGATTGTCTTTCCATTTCATTACTAATTCACCCCCGCAGGCCGCTGCCCGCCACAACATCCACCTGCGCCGCTTCCGCGACATCCCCATGGCAGACCTGGAGATTGTGTTCCCAGACAGGGACATCGTGGTGGACCCGCGCACCACCGTCCGCTTGCTGCTCATACTGGCGGGTGGACTGGTGGGGCTGGCGGCAGCAATCAGGGAGGTGGGTGGGGCGGGTGGGGGGGGGTGGGGCTGTTGTGGGGGCTGGGGGTGCCCATCAGGGAGGCGGGTGGTGGGGGTGATGGGTAGTGTGCGGCGACATGGCATGGCGCTGGATGTACTGCAAGGGCATTGCCAGTGCAACCTGTGCGTAACCCTCCCATCCCTTCCCATTGAATCGCGCCCCATCGCATCACAGCGCCCCAAAGCCCCTGGACCCTGAACCACAAACTGGTGTTAAAGGTCCCCCTGGACCATCCACTCCACAATTGTGAACATCTTTTAAACCCTCATACCCTATTCCCGCAGGGCGCTATGGCGGCCAAGGTGCTTGGCCCGCTGCTGTCAGTGGTAGCGGGCAGGGCCGCCCAGATCTACAGCACGCTCAGGCAGCGCCGCACCAAGGTGGCCTCGGAGCTGAACCGCATCACGCTGGAGAGGGCTGTGGATGTGGGTGGGGGGGTGCTGCTGGTGGTGCTTCGGGGCATGGCGCAGCAGAGTGTGCGGAGGAGCGTGCTGGCGTACGGGACCATGCTGCGGGAGGCTGGGGCAGGTGCGTAAGGTTTTGGTATTCTAGGGTTTAGGGTCCAGGGTTTTGTGTGGCGTATAGGGACCATGCTGCGCGAGGCCGGGGCAGGTGGGTGGGTTTTGAGGGCTTAGGGATTTAGGGTTTGGGGTGTAGGGTTTGTGTGGCATGCGGGACCATGCTGCGCGAGGCCGGGGCAGGAAGGTGGGTTTTGAGGGCTCAGGGAGTTAGGGTTTGGGGTGTAGGGTATGTGTAGCGTGCGGAAGCATGCTGCGCGAGGCGGGGGCTGGTGGGTGGATTTAAGGGGTTACACGGCAGGGTAATGTGTATGGTTAGCCCTCACTTTGGCCAATGTGTGCCTGATATGTGCCCATCGTGCTACCCATGCATGCACCTACCCTGCATTCTGGCCCTGTAACCTACATGCACTGCTTGCAATCGTCACACGCTGCCCTACTCCGCATGGGGAGTGCGATGCAGGGCCCAACCTGACAAAGCGCCTGTGCATGCACCTTTTGCAACTGCTGCGTACAGCTTTGCAAGTGTTGGCGTTTGATACAGCAAGGGGAGTGCGTTACTATGCCATGGTTTTGCAGGTAACCCCATGAGCTCAGCAGCGGTGGATGCAGCTGCTGAGCAGTGGCTGGCTGAGCGCTATGGCCTCAACCGCAAGCTGGCGGGGGGGCGAGCGCTGAGCCTGCTCATGAAGCAGGGCCTCTCTGTGCCTCAAGGCCAGGTGGGGCAAACACTGTGCCATGGTGCACTTGGCCTGTATAGCAAGGGGGGTATACCTACCACAATGATACTTAGGATACCAAAGGTTAATGCCTTTCACTGTAGCTGCGCATCCGTTGTGTGCAGTGCTGCGATTAGTGCCACATAGCAATCGTCACCATCCTCCAATGATCCATTTTAAGTATTTGCTGATGTGAGTGCATGGAAAACCGTAAAAGTAGATGCCGTTCTGTGCTTACAACCCTCTTGGCCTGTGTATGGACCCCTGCATCAGTGTTGTCACTGACCCTCACACGCGCAGGGCATGCATTGCGCGGTGGCACCGGATGAAGCCGCGGAGCTTCTGGACGCGCGATGGGCAGCCTACTTTTCCGCCATCCGCAACTGCGGCTCGCCAGATACCGTCCTCGAGGCGCCCTCAACCCCTACCTCGGAGTCGGAAAACCCTACCTCAGGGTCCCAAAGCGCTATGGCTACTGCAGCAGCTGCAGCTGGCTCGCGCAGGTTCAGTCAAAGGCACCCGCAGCATGGAGCTGCCATGTGGGGGCATGGCACCAGCTTGTTGAGCAAGGGGCTTGTGACCAGGCGCCAGCGAGGGGTGTTGCGGGCCTTGGGGCTCCAAAACCCTGCCCTAGGGTTCCAAAGCTCCGTGGCTCCTGGAGTTGCCAGGCCCAGCCTGATCAGCCAGGGGCACGCGCAGCGTGGCGATGCCAGGTGGATGGGTGGCAGCAAAGCGGCGGTGACGGGACGCCAGCTGGCGGTCCATCGATGCGTTTCACCGAGGGCCCGCTTGGTGCGAGGGCGGCCTGCGGTGTGTCAGGTGGTGCGTGCACCGGGTACCACAGCCCTGGGGCGCTTGTAGCCTTTCTGTATGGGTTTGGGTGTGCTACGCGTGCTTTCTATGTGCTCAGTAATGGATGCGTTCAATGGTGTTGTAAATTGTTTGGGTAATCGTTCAGGCAAGTTGATGCTCAAATTGTTCATCAAGTCCTTCTTGGTAAATATTATGTGTTTACAGTGGTTGGTGGCAGAACAACTATTACTTCCTACTTAACATCGGGTAGCCACCATTGTATGAACTTGTTGGTTGTTGTTGCCAGGCAAAACAGCACCAGTCAGTGAGAGGTGTGCACCTGTCTTTGCGCTAACTCCACTAGCACACTGTCGTTGCGCTAACTCCAGCTGCTAATGGGGTTTTTCCTCCCAATCGCATTTTCCTGATGCTCCCCCTGACTATTTTCTGCTGTGGCAATGCATAAAGCATGAAGCAGGAACTTTAGAAAGGGAGTTAACTTGTGGTTGTGGCAATCTTTTGGCCTGGTCATTTGATATTAGATGAGCCTCGCTTGCAATCAGTCTTTGCAAATTCAAGGCTTATGTACGGTATTGCTTTTATGTAACTTGCACATTGTACTCCTAAATACACTGTTGTCGGCCTCGGCAGTGCTTAAGCATGCTTGCCAAGTAAAGAACCAGTTAAAGCTCGAGGTATTGAGCAGGTTGTCCCATCTTGCTATATATTTCTTTGTCGCATCTTCGTGGAATGCGGAGATTGGTGCCGGGATGCCGAGAGGCCGAGCAATCCTTCGTCTGCTTTGAAGGCCTTTCGCTTAGGCTTGAAATATCCTTGTAAGGGATGGACACGATTATTGAAAAAAGCGAGAAGGTATGATTGCGCAAGGCTCAACCCATAAACGGTGGATGGCAGTTGACGCCTGACCACCCTTCCCAACACAGCACTCCACACTGTGTCCAACCAGCAAGGGTAAAGTGGCTGGTTACCAAGCGTGCTTCAGGTAAAGGGAAGTTACTGCATATCTCCTGTTGCAACAGGTGTGGAGGCGTCTCCAGTTCTTACAACGTGAGGCACAAGAACAGCTCACCCAGAGTGAGCTCGAGACAGCCGAGAGAGACCTGGAGCGACTATGCGTCGAAAAGGCAGAGCCAGAACGGAACCGGGCTTCAGTGAAGCACAAGGTAAGACGGTAAATCCACTCCAACCTTTCATTTTAGGTGCACCTTGGTCCACAACTGAAGAGGAGGTTTTGCCTGTGCAGGCCCAACGAGTGCTGTCCTACAAAAAGGGAGCCAAGCTTCCCGAACTGACTGGCAAGCTGATGGTGGAACTTGAGCTGCAGTGGAAGGACATCGAGGTACACAGGACAGTAGCACCACAGGTGCAGGCTTGGTGCACTTGCACTCCACTACAGCAGGCCACTACAGTCCAATACTGCAGGCTTGGTGCTCCCACTTTGCTACCCTGTGCACTATACCAAACACTTGCACTCCAGCTCAGCCTGCACTGCTGGTGGTCACACATGGGTGTTCTTGCAGGTCTTCAAGGTGCGATTGGAGGAGCTGGAGGATGGTTTGAGTGTTGCACTGACAGACCTGGGCAAGAGTGGCGCAGAAGGGGTCCTGGTCTCCACTCAGCGGCTTGAGCTGCAGTGCCTGGTGCTGGAGTGCAAGTTGAAGGAGACCCAGCTGCAACGGGAGTCTGCACGGCTGGTGGAGTGCATCGGGTCCTTGAGGGAGTCATACCCACTGACAAACAGAAAGTACAGCGCCAAATACGCCAGTGGGTATGTGGAAGCAGCAGATGCCTTTAACTACAACAATCTGCTCCTCAACAGAAAGTGCAGCTCAGTTTTTGACAAAGCGGCACAGGTAAGGAACAGGATGGCATTAGGTTTCAGCCATGGTAGCATGTCTGAGTATGCCACACCCCATTTCAAAAGCCAAGGCTAGTCAAGCCACCGCGTCCAAAGTGGCAGATGGTAGGCAATTCAAAATGGTGCTACTTATCGGAAGGTGCACCTTGTGGCTCTCCAAACCAACATTGCCAGCCCCCATAGCATCACCATGCACACACCGATCCACAGGTGGACCATGCGTACAAAGCGCTACTCACCAACGCTACGTGGCCAATGCTGGCATCCACACCATATACATGGTTGCAGAAGCTGCAGGTGGGTGGAGAACCTCCCCTTTACTTCTGCGCTGCCCAATGAGGGCTGGGGGCGTACTGTAGCAGCATGGGTGAATGGCAACAAGTATGTGAAAACTAATATGTTCATGTACTCTACGTGCTGGGCACTTGGTTTAAAAATAACACAGGTCTGGTGGCTGGCATGGCAGTAATTCATTGGCCATTACATATCAACGCAGCGTATTCACCAGTAATTGGTCGTGTATTTAGGCCTTGATTAGGTAATTGAATTTTGAGTAGCAGTTTGATCCTTGCCATTTGCCCCCGCAGGCATTCCAGGAGCAAATACGGCACCTGGATGTGGGCACAAAGCGGCTGGTGAGCAAGTGGGCAACGTACCTGTCAAACGGCCTCCCCAGCGCACAGCTACTGCAAGATGCACACGACGATCTGGTGCGCGGCATGACCAATGTGGTGGCCGCAGCATCTGCAGTCCTGCACGAAGTGGATGAGGTTTGGAGCGACAACCAGCAGACTCTCAAGCAGCTGGCCGCACTACCAAGGTATTACCTTCTTAAGTGACAGTACATAATGTATTTTAAAAAACACTGCGTGCAACCCACAAAAGTGACAATATATTCCATATTATAAATTTGGTTTTTTTCGTGACTATCGAATTCGTACTCCAATTGGATTTCTTGAAATTGAAATCAATGAATCCCTTACTGATATTTAATTAACAGTGCTCTCTATGTACATTTCCCCCGCAGGTACAGCAGCGCATTTGACACCTTGCTCATTCGTCTGCCCCAGCTGCACAACGAGTTGATGGAGCTGTGCAAGACGCTGTACAACATGTCACGCTGTGTGCTCCTGCTGTGGCGCAGCGCAACCATCCTGTGGCCTGGGAACACACACCAGCAGCTGCAACAGCAGGAGCCGCTGCAGCAACTGCTGCGACAGACTTACGCCCAGCAGGTGGGTGCGCGCGGCCTGACATCCCTTTGTGCCCTGCAAACACTGTTCATGACTGTGCAGCAAGTAGGATGCATCCTCCAACATACATGCGTACAGTGACATGCGCGCCTCAGTTGGGATGGATCCTCCAACCATGTATACTGCGGCTTACCCATAGCCATGCAACCATGCCTATCACAAGCACTGGACGCTATATAGAGTGATTTCTCGCAATAAATTGCCTACCAACAGTAAACAATATTGGTGCGCATGACAAGCAGTGCTCAATAACCGCCCCAACAAGACCTGTTGGACACAATTCTCATCCCCAGCACAATATGAACCAACCACCCTCGTTGATTACCATTGACCGTTTATGCCCGTTGGTTTGCGCAGGACAGCGTGCTGGTGAGGGCAGAGGAGCTGCGCGCCACCCAGGGCCGGTGCCACGACTACCTGCAGCTGGTGCGGGAGGTGATGCAAGGGGATCAGAGCCCATGCAGCCCCAGCAGCAGGAGGTCATCGCCCACCAAGCGCATGTTCACTATGGTGGCAGTGGCCAAGCGGGAAGAGGAGTCGGTCACAGGACAAGGGGCAGAGGCTACAGTCACAGTCAAGGTCATAGGGAGAACAGCGACAGTGAAGGGTGCATATGACGCGGTTGGCCTGTTCCCGCCTGGTGCAGTGCTAGGTGAGGGGGGGATGGGCATTGCGGCGCTGCGCATTAAAACAGGAACTGCTGCTGACGCAAAAAGGTGATTGATGATCTTGAGAGGGTGTTAAGAGGGTGTGGGGGAGGCGAGACGCATCACAGAGAGGATTATTGCAGGACATGGTCATGCCAGTAATACTATGCACCATCCTTCATAGCACAGGCGCTGAGGTCATCATGATTAGCCTGCAATAGGTAGCTGCTTTTTAGGATTCGCCATAGGCTTCAAGCAATTTGTTTAAGGCAAGTGGTAGCTTTAGGATTGACCAAAGACAATGATACCCTACAGCTGGTCTTGGATTTGATTTTATGGCCTGCGCTCAATGTGCTCAGCATTGGTTTAGATGTTGGGAAATTGATTGATGCCGACGTGATGACCTTCACAAAGGGCATTCGGTGGTTTAGCCACACCACATAGCTGAGTGACAGTGAATGGCAGGTATTGCCATAATGATTGCAAGCCATTGCAGCGTGGTGAGAACAAGATATTATTAATGCATAATTCTTGTTCATTTCCTCAAGGATCTGGAGAATCACTCGCCCAAGTGTAATTTACAGTGTCTGTCGACATCCCCCAAAATAAGGTCCTTCAAGGCACTTGTGCATTGCATGCCATGACTGTCAAACTGTTCATGTATAATTGGATTCCATGGGCTGCAGCGATTCTTGCTTCAAAGTGGAACCATTGTCGTAGTGAATGCAAGTGTTCTTGATAATTTTTATTCCTTCAAGGGATAGAAACAAACAAAAGGCATTCACAGCCGTCAAGAGATACGCTGGCGAGTGTAACACTGCTGGAAATTCACAAAAGCGGCAGCACTACAGATACAGTGATAAAGCCTTTGGCCGTGCCGTATGGGCTGTAATGCTTGCAGATCAATCAGATAAAACCCAAGGGTCTTTTCCTGTAACAGGCAGGCTGCTGAGCGCCATATGAAATCTGCTAATGAACGCCCCATCGTACTACAGTTGCGGCGTTTATTGTATGCTCAATCCCGCATCAACAAGTTGTGCGTGATCACAGCCAGTGCCACCTCGCACCAACCGCACACTGGGAGGCTAGAGACCATTGCAATAAGGCACACACTCTCAACCAGCCAATTGCCAGCTGCCGCCTGCAGGCGGCGCTAGGAAGTAAGCGCTATCTGCGTCCTCTATTGTTTGTCATTATTGGACCCTTTGTACCCAAGTTGCCTGGCCACTGTACCCACAGTCCCTCCTCTTGTGTGCGATCACAGCCAGTGCCAACCCGGCCCGGGTTGGTGGCACCAACCATGCACTGTGCAGCTGCAGCGTCAGGAAAAATAAGATCCGCACGCTCCATCAGCCAGTCCCCGACTGCATCCTCAGTCCCTCCTCTTGTGCGCAGTCACAGCCAGTGCCAGCCCCAGCACCAACCACGCACTGGGTAGCTGCAGGGCCAGCGCAATGAGACCCGCGCGCTCGATCAGCCAATCCCCAACAGTCTCCTGCAGGCAGCGCTGGGGAAGGTCTGCCAGGTAGGCATCCCAGCGGAATTCCCCACGCGTGGTGCCGGGATGGAGGTCCTGTGGGGATGGGGATGTAACATATTGGAATCTGAAATCAAATCCTGTGTATTAAGGCAATTAGCCGATTACAGTAGGGAGTACCATTTTCTACAACAGTAACATGCACAGATTCATTTGCCAATGCTTGTGAGTGCATGGTTCCCGCTGCAAAGCCAAATGTGCAGGGGGGGGTAATCCATTTGTACAGATCATCAAATCCGTCATTACACAGCAGGTTTCAATTTCGTTCCATGGGATGATTGTCATGTGATGACACCCAAATGCCAGACTGGGTGTCAAGTTGGGGTATGGGGGGTACTTGACACCATTTGAGTGCTGTCAGTACTGCCGAGCAATGCTAAACCTTGTGCAGGTGTTAGCATTGTCCGGCGATACTGACAACCCTGAAAAAGGTGCCAACGACCCTTATAGCCCAACTTGACACCTAGTCTGGCATCTTTACTCAGCCTGCGGCATCTGTACTACAGCATGCAACGTACAATGGTGGCATGCACCTGTGGCAGACACCCTACACCCTACACCAACCCCTACCTCAGGTTTGCAACCTATTTCTATTCTCCTGCCTCCCCCTTCAGTCTCCAGCCCCAAACCCTTCCTCTGCCCGCAGAACGCTCAAACCATACCTCCGATTCCTGCCTCCTGCCCTGGTGCGACCCTTCTCGTCATCAAACGTCCCTAGACCCTAAACCCTACTCCCTAAACCCTATCTCCTGTTTCTGCCAGCTGGTAGCCTTCGCGCACCGCCTTAACACTGTTGATGGGCCCTAAATGCAAAACCCTCAACTCTACGCCCTACACCCTACCTCCCATTTTTGCCTCCACCCCTCGTGCACCGCCTTGACGTCGTGTATGGCCATATTGTCGTACCCCCCTGCCGCCTTCTGGAGGCTGCAATCCAGGGCTTGCTGCAGGACAAGCACTTCAAGGGTGAAGAGGTGAAGCATCCCATGTGATAGGCAATCCTACAGCCTGGATGACAATGTAAGGCAAGCCATTGCATACCCTCTCAAACGCTCAAGCTTTTGCAGACCCCAAGAGTATGCTGACAAGCCCTATTAGTAATAGGACTGGGATCTCTCAGAACTAAGACCGGCAAATCAGCCCCTTGTATGCTTCCCGCGCGATGCACATTATAAATGGAAATAGTTATCCCTTAGTTAAGACAAGTAATATTGCATGTAGTAATTGCTACAAGCATTTTGGTCAGAAATGATGTGAATATACAATTGAACAAATCCATTGCATTTACACAAGCTCAAGCTCCTTACTACAGAAGTACTAGAACTCAATTTAACCACAATTCAACATCAGTCATCAATATTACTCCATCAACATAAAATGCAATCACCTTCATCAACTCCAGCTCCTTGTAGGAGTCCTGCGTGATGCTGATCTCTGGTGCTAAGGGGCTAGTCACAATCTGGTGGAAATGCTCCAGGTGGAATGGCATGTGCTTAGGGCCAAGCGAGGCCTCCAGGTCAGCAAGGAATTGCTGCAGACAAAGAGGGTGCCTATTAAATCAACAAGTACAAACCCGGATGATACACATATAGTTTGGATGTATGTCCCAGAGCTTTATTTACACCCCAGCCCTGCATACATGCACATTTGGCAGGCAGTTCGTAACAACTCAAGCTACATCATCTCAAATCTGGTGTACTCTGCCCATGAATCTAGGCACAGCACCTTCAGCACCTTCAGTGGGGTTTAGGGTTTTAAATTAGGATTTTGGTGTAGAGTGTAGGCAAGGCGCCCTCAGCACGATGAGAGAGCTCATAGTGCTGGTGCTGCCTGAACTTGAATGGCACACAGGTTGCCCACCCACCCATTCAAGATAAAACAACATAAGCACGATGAGCTCCCACATTGGTGCAGCGGGAGCATTGCCTAAACCCCGAGCCTTCAAGGCATACTACAGCACCTCAAAATGCAGGGTTTAGGGTCAAGGTCAGGGTTCAAGGAACCCGTATTGCAGAAATCCCCTGCCTAGGGTGTCACCAAGGGTTCACTAAGGGTTTGAGGATTTAGGGCGCAAGGCATGGAGTACCCATACTGCAGGACTCCCCTGTTTACGGCTTGGGGTTAGGGCTTAATGTCGGTGGTCTAGAGTGATACCCTATACCCTAAAATACTATGCGTACCGCAGCCCTGCTCTCTGCTGATTGCATTGCATCCACCAGGGAGTGATAGTCCTCGGGAGTGATTACCGCACTGCCCTCCTGGTGCTGACTTACACGATCAACCACCTGGCACCAAAACACAGAACGCTTACGTGCATATGTGGAATAATGAGTTTTCTAATCATGAGTAGTATTGACTGCTTTGTGATGGTGGCGGGCGGTTGGGTGGGTGAATGGGTAGGGGATTGAGGGGGAAATAGTCCTGTTAATTAAATGAGTCTCAGCGGCAGCGCTCTGCCCTGGTGTTGACTCGCTCTGCCAACCATCTCACGCCACTCAACGATTGTTGAAGGTGGATGGTACAGTGCTGAAAACCCTTCTGCAGGGGTGATACAGGACACACAGGCAGCAGGTAAGTGTTGGCCCCCTCCTCCCCCAGCTGCAGCTTTGCTAGTATGTAGAAAAACAAATACCCAAAAATTGACGGGTTTATCTTCCTCATGCTATAGTCCACACCACCTACTCAATGCACCTCATGTACATCAAAGAAATCAACTTACCCGCTGCGCAGCATTGAATACCTGCGTGAATGCCTCAATCGGATCCATGCAATCACCTTTTGCAAATAACATAATACTATTTGCTAAGTCTTACAAAACGTGTGTATGCACTCACCCGCTGCGCAGCATCAAATATCTGTGTGAAGGCCTCGATCAACTCCTTGCGGTCGCCATCACTCAGCTTGATGCGGTACGCGCTGGACTGGGCCAAGCCATGCAGGCGGCCCCCCTCTTGCAGGTCGGCCAAGAAGTGGTCCAGGGTCTGGATGAGGCACAGGGTGAGAAATGAGGATTGTGGGGCTGGTGCAAATGGTCCATGGCTGAAAGAGCACAGGGTTTGCAAAGCTGAGGTGATTTTGAATTCGGATTTGAATTTGAATTTGTTTTTGGGTGGTTGATGCAGGGTCCAAGGGGCACAGGAGGAGATTGAGCCAAGCCATGCAGGGGGCCCCCCTCGTGCAGGTTGGCCAAAAAATGGTCCAGGGTCTAAATGAGGCACAGGGGGGGATGAGGATTTGTGGGGATTTGCTGCTGGCTGAAAGCACAGGGGGTGCAATCGGAGGTGATTTTGAATGTGGATTTGAATATGAAGTTGGTTTTGGGTGGTTGAAGCAGGGTCTGTGAGGCACAGGAAGGGACTTTTGTAGTACATTTTCATTTTTATTGTTTCTAACTTCCTATATTGCCTGGGCTGTGCAGGGGCCTCCCTCGTGCCGATCCGGAAGTGGTCCAGTGTCAGACGGGTGGCAAAGGGGCGTGGGGTCGAGGTTTAAAAAATTATATGAAATCTAAAGTATAATAAATAATAGTAAATTATACATAACAATGAGTAATAGACGATGAACAATTGTGGGTCATTGCATGCCCAGACACTGAACGCGCATGGAAAGTTTTGGAGAAACTGACTACTCGATACAAACAAACAAACAAACAAAAGGCATTCCCAGCCGTCATCTGTCTACTCGATACAGTGGCATTCAGGATCAAGAGGGTGCTGGGAGAGGAACCCTTGTAAAACCCTTGTCAAAGGAGTGCTATATGGAAGTACAAGGGCAAAGGTCAAGTGGATGGAACGCACAGCTCCCTGGTTTAGGAGTCGGTGATTAGGTTATGCCTTCATGCTGTGAAACCCTATGGGACAGGCACTCAGGCAGCTGCTGCACGATGCACCAGCATGTACGTGGTGAACCACACATTACAAGCGAGCACCTCTTAACCAGACAGGGGCCAAGAGGGCATTCAGTACCCCAGTGTGTTTCATGGGCAGGCCTTCAATGCAGGCGAGGCCTGTGGTGGCGTTGACGAACGCAGTGTATCCAATTGACGGGCTTTTGCCTTGCTTCTCTCCTTTTAAGAATGAGGGCAAACAAGGTAACAAGCCAGTCAACCAAATAAACTGCGCTTGTCAACGACTACACAGACCCCGCCTGCGTTAAGGAACCCACCGGGACTGTTTGGTGCACCACACACAGTGTGGCGTGCGCCAAACAACGCTTGTCTGGGTGCATGGAACACTACTTAGAACCATTCTGCTGAGATTCGGATTTAAATGACAAGGCAATGTTACCTTTCATAGGGTCCAATCCATGGGATAAGGGATTTCTTGAAAACAATAGATATTATTTTTGAATAAAAATCATAGAGAAAAATCATTATTTAAAAAACCGCAACAGCTGCAGAGTCTACAAAGCCAATATAAGCATTAGGGTATGGGGTTCAAGGTAGGTTTATGGTTGGCCCTAGTGCTGCAACCATGGTCCGGTGCACAGACACACACGCACTGCCAGGCGTGTGAGCCATGCAACAGGGAGGCGCGCGGTGGACCAAGAAAATCCCTACGAGCACCCGGCGGACCAGGCGGGTGCTCACCAAGGATATGAGGCTGCCATTGAAGCAGATGCCAAGGAGCGCTGCCTGTCCTCTCCTCATTATGCTAGAGATATGGAAGGCAACCCTCCCTGGCAAAAATTTCAATGGCAGCCACCAAACCCTCGTGGGTCTCCGCCTAGTTTTGGCGTGCCGGTAGGCGCTTCTTAGTTCACCCACCCATGCAGGGAAAAATTTGGATCAGACTTAATTGCCGCTACTCAGTATTTAACAAATCGTGGTGCTCGCTGAACAGAAATGTTAAAACCATTCCAACCAATGCCCTAGCGCACCGAGTACGGCGCAGCACACTCCTGAATGGTCCATGGTTAGTGTGCGCTGGGTAAGGTGTGTTCATTAGGACCCTGCTAACATTTTGTAATTTTAATGAGTCAATAATATCACCACGCTGAAGGCATGCCACGAAACCTACGTGCGTGCATGTGCTCTGGTCACACCAGCGCCAACCTTTTAACCCTACCTTGGATGAACCCTAAACCCTAACAACAGCCTGGAGCATCTCTGTGAACTCACGCAGATCTGTCGCCTCTGTTAATCATGCGTGATTGTGCCCTAGGGTTTTTACTAGAAACCCTAGGGCACGTTCACGCAAGGGGAACTTTCTACTCCCTGGGATTGGGATGGATGCCGGTGCATACAATGAAAATGGAATTCTTGGGCGTTGCAGACGGTTTGCAAGGTCCACGGCTGAGTTATCCTAAAACCCACTTGGGATATGAACAACTGCAGATTCCTAATTTAACCAAGGGGTATACAGAAAGAGATTCTCTTTCAATATACCCCTTGGTGTAACGAAGAATCTTGATACAAGCAAGAACCACGATGACAGTGACAATCGCTCCCTGTCCACAATGAGCTAGGGTTCATGGTTTGGTGGTGGTTAGGGTTTGCCTTCATGCTATGAAACCCTAGGGCACAGGCCCCCAAGCAGCTGCGCAACGCACAGTGTGAGGGTGAAACAAATACCCCAGTGAGAATATGTCACAGCAGCCCCGTTGGCTGCCATGTGCGTTGATGTGTAAGGGTTTATGCAGTTGCTTTCTCCGCCTTTTGTTGGTTATACCACGCCAATGGTTAGGTAAGAACCGACAAAAGGGGAAAAACAGCAGCTGCATAGTCCCTTACACATCAACGCACATGGCAGCCAATAACGCCTATTAGGCCTAGTCTACTTCTTGAGCTCACTGAGGCTTGAGGGTTTCCCGTACTGGTGTGTTTCACAACATCTGCCGGTATGCCTGGCCGCTAGCTACAACCGGGGGTGGGGATGAACGCAAAAAAGGGCACACTTCAAATGCCAACAGACTAATGTGGCAACCGTGATCAGCACCCAGACTTTCGTCTGGATCATCTCTGTACAGTCGATCAGATCTGATCGTCTCTTTAAGACTTGTGTGCCTGTGCCCTGTGGTTTTGGACTCTCTGAGATTGGGGGTGACCCGGTGTGTCGATGAACCAAACAGTCCAAGAGCCCCTCTCAGCAGATAGAGGTTACCAGGGGGTCCAAAGTTGTAAGAAATACATTAATTAAATGATACACATCTACTCAGCCTGTCCTTTAAATTGTAATGTACATGATGCGGAGATCTACATTTGTAGGTAACCAGGCGCACTGCTGGCAGGGTAGCAATTCCGTCACCACCACAACGAGGTTAGGGGTGGGTTCAGAATCACAACGTGCCATGAGGTAAGCAAAGCTGCGCATGAACAGGAGGCAGCTATCTTATATTGGTATCCACTCCTATTCATGCGCCTACTTTGCTTTCCTGATCGCAGGCTGTGATTTTGTGCCCACTCATAGCTCGTTGTGATGGTGACATCAGTACTGGGAAAACAACCAAGGTACATCCACTAGATTGGCACATACACCCAATTGGCCTTTTATACAGGCCAGCACATTGTGAAGACAATGGCTCGGCACCTCAGGGATGCTGAGTGGAGTGTGACATGCCGCGCACTACTTGTTGACAACACCGGCATTGTCCCTGTCTCTACATCTCAAGCCCGGACTGCAACTGGTGTGCCCCACGAGTGGTTGCCCTGATTCCTGAGTTGCAAACTTCTTGCTTTTCAAGGGTCGTATGCTATGTACACCAAACGCAATACCCTTTTGCATGAATGCCTGCTGGCACTGGCTAAGACCTGTGCTTGACCAGCCGATCTGGCTGGTTGGTGCTGTAGGGCGCCTAACTACGCCTTTGTGCGTCCCCTTTCTTCTTTCTTTCTTTCTATCACTTCCCTATTTGTGTGGCAAAATCAACCGCGCATGCACCAATGCAGCTGAACAAGTTAGGTTATTCTGATAAATTACATATGTCGTTCTGTGATGGGATGTGAAAGCACTTGATGACACACTTAGCCCACACAAAAAGCCCATGCATGCTGCACCAAGTGCTGTCACATTCCCTTCACAGGACAACATGTGAAAGTTGCCAAAAAATCAACTTACTCAGCTGCCACCGGTTCTGCCATTTACGATTGCCATAACCTGTACAGTAGATATGTCCATAGGTGTGTTCCATGTTCCAATACTATCAAACATGATCCATGAAACAATGGACGTTCGCCAGCCTTGGCCCAAACACCCCCTTGCTGGATGCGCCCTGAACCACCCTATCCCCACCACGCTGCCCTGCATTGCACCTTGTACGATGTCTTCACATTTGTTGTTTACTTTTTTGTTTATTTATTTATTTATTTATTTATTTATTTATTTATTTATTTATTTATTTATTTATTTATTTATTTATTTATTTAT
>JAULBX010025409.1:0-61837 GCA_032358255.1 Heterotrichella gracilis | reverse complement strand
CCCTAACCCAAATTTGGGTTTAGGGTGTGCGCCAGGGCTTTTGGATGGCAGTGGAGAGACTTAACCCTGAAGGGGGTTAGGATTTCGTGCCGTGGGATCTTTGTTTCACATTGCTTGCTGTTTGCATTCCATTTCATTCCTCTGCTCTCCTTCGAGCCATCATGGAGAGCAGAGTCTCTGACATGCAGCCTGTGGGCTTGACGGTGCGGGGTGAATTCTGTTCTGCATAGGGTACTAAACTGAGTGTAGGGCCTGGGTTTGAGTCTGTTTGGGTCTGCCCTAGGTGCACCTTTGACTAAAGCGCTTGCTGGTGCAAGCTCGCCCAGTGCTGGTGCGAGCAGCATCCAATTTGGAGGCATGCAGCATGATGAGCCGGCCGGTGGGCCGGCCGGTGTACCTGAGGGTTTTGGCTCAGGTCCAGAGCTGAGTAAGGTGGCGCTGGATTGCAGCAGCTGTTCAGCTGTGCGTTTGCGGCGTTCATCAGGGTTATTCATCCGCATCTATTGCTCTGCACATCAACTGTTGAAATTCACCTGTGGGCATTTCCTTTTATTCCGTATATCTGATTGATTCAACCAGACTGGCAGTGCCAGACAAGGTCACGTTACAATCACTATACTCAGCAACAATGTCACAGACACAAACAAACAAACAAAAGGCATTCCCAGCCGTCATCGGCTTATTGCCTCGTGTGCCCCTGAAGTCACAGACACAACATACATTATTACAATTATTATGATCAGCTCTGATTGCCAATTTCAATTGGTTCGCACCATCTGCTGCTGCAAAAGTGACCTCTTACTTGCAAAATCTTGCTAAACCTGGTGACATCACAACTACAGATGATGCCAAGAACAACCCCATGTAATGCACCATGCATGCATCATTCTAAATGATGAAGACTAGACATTCTAAATGATGAAAAGACTAGACATTCTCAATACAATGTGATGCAACATAGATTAGGCATGCAAGCGAGTCCGATTTGCTGTCGTGATTATTTGCCATGGCCTCACGCGGCATACAACTTTAGTCCACATCATTGCTGTTTTATTTGCGGAAAAATGGAGACCACAACAGATAAACACAAATGTTACTTCATTCACACATACTAATCATGCAGCCCCAACTTCAATTAATGTCTTTTATACAATGTCGGCTGCTAATATTATTAAAAATACAGCAATCATCCAGCACCAACACCAGGGCTTCGACGCCATATTATCTACCCCGCCAGGGGTAATTGAATCTTGCCAATCTTGAGCTACAGCAGGTGGGGAGCTGGAACGGCAGTACTTGGAAAAGCCAAACGACATGCCGCCATACTACAGTTTGAAGACTTGATAGTGCTGCCCGGCATTGCAACATACCCTGGCTTGAAGCAAACCTTCCAGGCACCAACATTCCAGCGCAATGCCCTCAGTACAATGCAATCTCATGTGGTTGCCTGCAACAAACAGCAAGGGTGATCAGGACAAAGCTGATCCCAACTTCCCCAAGCAGTTTGGTGCATTTTGCAAATCAATTTGGCAATGCGCAGGACCTGACATGCTGCCTGAGTGATGAGCAAGGCGCCACCATCCTCAGAAGATGTAATTTGGGCTACACTTACACCTTGTCGGTGAACAACATACCAAGCATGCAAGAAAGTACCTGAAATGTGGCACACCCTCATTGTCTGCTCCACCCAGCATGACCACTGGAACGCCAAAATGCAAGCTCAGCTTCTCCAGCGCTTCCTGCTTCCCTTCAGGAACCATGTGCGCAAACAAGTAGCACGTGAACTTCTGAACATCTCCAAAGTCCTTCTGAATCTCCGGATGAAACTTCACATATGTCCTGCAACGACCAACATTTATACTGTCAGCTATAAGTCTGCTCCAGCAATACAGCCAGATCGGCATGCATCCTTTGGGCTACACCAACTAGCCTGGCACTGCTAGTAGTACAGTGCACAAGTCAACTGCAATCAAGCTTGACCCTAGGTTGCAACATGTGACAGTAAAGAATACTCCCAGCAGTGCGAAACTTTGCATGCAAAAAGATAGCTGGATGTGCACCGTAGATAACCGCGCAAGAGGTTAGCAGCGATGTCCAACGTTTCTGTGGAAGGCAGTTGCCCACCAGCCAAGGGGAAGCAACCACTCGAGAAGCAAGTTAACAGCCCACCTCATGGCGATTTATTGCAAGCGTGCTCGTCCTCCAGTTGTACCCACGAGAATACAGGTGCATGACTAGACAACCAGTGTACTGCAGTGACCACCCACCGTATTGTCCCCATGGCGTTCCAGACGTCGAGGATATCCTGGATACTGAGTACGCCAGATCGCTTGCCAATCACAGCAATCACCTCCCCTGTGGGTGTCCGAAGCTTGCAGGCGACATCCAGCTGTAGAAACACACTTCCTGCATACACATACCCCCCCCTCGGTTGGCGGATGGAAAGCACTTCAGCCCCAGGGAACTGCGTCTTGCACAACTCTATTGCCAGTGAGGTCAAGGCAACGTCCTCAAAGTCCGCCGCAAGGTTGTCCACGTCATCTTGCCCGTTGACTTGTACCTACAAGAAGCACAGCGCTTCAGGATCCAGGGAGCTTGAGGCACAAACACATGCCAACAGCACAGGAGCTTTTGGGGCACTGCCTGACAGCAGCACAACACAGCAGGCACAACAGCAAGTGAAACAGCATAAAGGGCTTGGTCACCTGCTCAGAGAAATAAACACGCCCCTTTGGCACCCCCACATACGTATTGCCATGCTCGAGCATGCTGTGTGGCAGGAGGGTGGTGGGGCGGCCCTGGTAAGCAAGTCCAGCCAGACCACAGCGTTCGCATAAGGAGGCCAGCTTCCTCTCATCCACTCGTGACCAGGTGTACTCTGTTGACTCCCCGTTGCCAGTAGCCACCTTCACTTTGACGTCTGGCCACAGGCAGATGGTGTAGTGCCCGCCATGCTGCAAGCTGCGCGCATCACGCACCGGCTTCCCGTCCTTGTCCAGCAAATGTGAGCCGTCCTCGTGCTTTAGGAAGAGTTGAAGGCCTTCATTGGTGCCCAGCCGCACCTTCGTGCTCGTGGCGTCTGGAATTTCTACTGTGATGCTCTTTGCAGTGTTCCCTGTAGGCCAACAAAGTGCAACATTTTAGACACGGCTGTGGCACCCCAGTGGGAGTGGGAAACAACAGGCTCTATCAGCACGAGCTTGCTGCATGAGCTCACACAGGGGTGCTATCTGGGAAGGGGTGAGGGAGCGATCAAGGGGTGAGACATGGGGCCATGGCAGGTGGTGCATGTACGTGTGATTTCACACAACAGTTCGCCCCACAACACAACACAGGACTGGGTGTTATTAGTTAATCCCGCCCAAAATCCGAGCTGCGCAACTTTGCTGCGCGCAGCATTGAACCCCACCCAGACACCAAGCACAGTTGGGTTCTAACCAATGCAGGCAACCGCACCAAGGTGTTTGTTAACCCCAGCAACAGCCAACATGGATCAGCACCCAAGCGTGCTTGTAAACGGTGGGGCTCAATGCTAGGCGCAGCAAAGCTGCCCAGGTCCTAAAGCGTAAGAGTGGTCACCACAGAGAGCTTACCATAGAGCTCATCATCATCATCATCATCATCATCTTGCCGGTTGACTCGTTGCACCTACAAGAAAGCGTGCGCACCGCGCTTCTCGATCCAGGGAGCTTGAGGCACAAACACATGCCAACAGCACAGGAGCTTTTGGGGCACTGCCTGACAGCAGCACAACACAGCAGGCACAACAGCAAGTGGAAACAGCATAAAGGGCTTGGTCACCTGCTCAGAGAAAGAAACTCGCCCCTTTGGCACCCCCACATAGGCATTGTCATGCTCCAGCATGCTATGTGGCAGCAGGGTGGTGGGGCGGTCCTGGGGAGCAAGTCCAGCCAGACCACAGCGTTCGCATAAGGAGGCCAGCTTCCTCTCATCCACTCGTGACCAGGTGTACTCTCTTGTTTCCCCGTTGCCAGTAGCCACCTTCACTTTGACGTCTGGCCACAGGCAGATGGTGTAGTGCCCGCCATGCTGCAAGCTGCGCGCATCACGCACCGGCTTCCCGTCCTTGTCCAGCAAATGGGAGCCGTCCTCGTGCTCTAGGAAGAGTTGAAGGCCTTCATTGGCGCTCACCCGCACCATCGTGCTGGTGGCGTCTGGAAAATCAACTGTGATGCTCTTTGCGGTGTTCCCTGTAGGGCAAAGAAAGTGCAACATTTGAGACACGGCTGTGGCAACCCAGTGGGCGATGGGAAATAAGATGCTCTATCAGCTCGCAGCTGGTACTGAAATAAGTCACCACAGAGAGCTCATACCCTGCGGCTGCGCAGTGGCGACTGTACTGTGGTGGGGCCTGCTTCTCTGTTGGCTGACTGGCTTGTGTGTGCCAGTACGAGTGCGGGGAAAACTAAGGGAAGCACTGCTGCGCTTGAGCTGGCAAAACATGTTCAAAACCGTCTCCTTGTTGCCACTGGGAGCTTGGGGGAGGTTAGCCCAAGGCTATGTGTGCGGGACATCCACCAGACCTGTTGCACGACGGATTGATACCTGAAGGGCTACTGCAAACTCGACAATAGAGGCTGAACAGTCTTCAGGCGAACCGAACAAGGTCAAGGGCAGTGACTGACAGGCGTGCGAAGCAAGGTGTTGGGCATGAAGCAGTATCAAGGGGGGTGTTTCACTCCCGAGCAGTTTCTCATAGACACTGCTATTTCAGCGTTTGCCCAGAGTTAAAGCCTTATAATTACACTTAGAGTTGATACGTTGTATAGCGTTGGAGTTTCCGTGGTGCAGGGCTATGAAACGGAGGGGCACACATGCATGCATGCATCCTCTGCCACCTCTGGCAGCCTCACCTCGTAGCTCGCTCCCCCATCGTTCACGACATCCGCCTTTATTGCTTGCGGAACCTGCTTGGTTCTCCTGAAGCAGTCCGTCCAGTGGTTTCGGGCAGCATTTCCTGAAGTTCATGGGGGGCACCCAGACCCTCTGGGTGTGCTTCCTGCATGTGCTATGTGGGGTGTGCTTCTCTGCATGTGCTATTCGTCAACAACCTGGCAAGTGCACTTTACAGAGCCAAATCGAGGATAAACATATACGGTAACTCGGAAGCAGTTTGGGTTCCTTTTATTCTTAGGGTTTTGGCCAGTGGAACACTGGTATTGGGGCAAGTGGGTGGTGGCAGCAACAACAGAAAGCAACAACAAGAAGCAACAGCAACAAATAGCAATCAACAGCCATGACTTAGATGTAGTAAACTTGATAGCTCTGCGCAAGGGCTGTGTTCAACGAGATTGGACCTCGTGTTGCTGAAGGGCCAGCGACTGGACTTGCAAACAGACTGGGGATGCAAAGGTACAGGGTTCGTGTGCAACTGCGCGTGCCAAGCAACTGCACAAGCAACTGCACGCGATCAGAAACTGTTTCAGAAACAGCCGCCAAGTCATGCGCTGCAGTGCTGCCCAGCAGATAATGCCCCTTTCTTTGCGTTTTGTAATATTCATACTTAGGAGCTCAGTCACTGCGCTGGCTGGTGCTGGGCAATGCTTGCAATACATACTGGCATTGGTGCAAAATCTGTGCCACTGGTTGGATCCACGCGCCATCACTGGTGTCATGGCAGTTCCTGTCCTGGTGGGCCACGTTGTCAGCAGTGCACCGCAGCGATGGACAGAGAGACACACTTGGTGCCACAGGGGTGTGGTGTCACCCGTTGCAGCCTGCTACCGAATGAGGTGCGGCCACTTTGGTATCATAATGCTCATGCAGATCGTGATGGGTGGTGCCATGGTGGTGGGTGGTGACGGTCCCTACCATAGGTTGTGCAAGCTGTAATTACACGATGGCAAGCTGATCAGCTCGAAGTTCCACGGAGTCAGTAGCCATTGAAAGAACGAACAAAGGGGAGTCCCCTTGGACCCCGTCCAACGCACTGTGCCACAAAAGCGGAGTTAAGGGGACCACTGGCCAAAACATGTCATGTTACCCAATTAAGATCTCAGTCAGCACTTGCTTCATTGGGTGCTATGTGGCAATTGAGATTGGCACAAGCGTTCCATCTCTTTCTCCATCCCTTTACCAATGTTTGATCATTTTCAGTAAAATGTATGTGGATTAAAATGATCAAACATCGGTAAAGGGATGGAGAAAGATATTGAACCCTAAACCCTAAACCCTAATTTTTTATCCACGCCAGTTTTCTCTGGCTTGCGGATGCGTGGATCGGAAGTCTCGCTAAATCAGGACATGCAAGAAAAAATGGTGCAGGAAATTTTGCTGAATGGCGGTATTGCAAAAAAAGCGTTTAGATTTTGCAAGTCAGAAGGAAAATCGCTGTGGCTTTGGCACCCCCACATATGTCTTTCCATGCTCCAGCAGGCTGTGTGGCAGCAGGGTGGTGGGCCTGTCCTGTGGAGCAACTCCAGCCAGACCAAAGCTGTCGCATAAGGAGAAGAGCCGGCTCTCATCCACTCCACACCAGGTGTACTCTTTTGTCTCGCCGTTGCCAATGGGCACCTTCACGTTCACGTCAGGCCACAGGCAGATGGTGTAGTGCCCGCCATCCTCCAAAAAATACGGATCATGCACCGGCTTCCCGTCCTTGTCCTCCAAACGGCCGGCTCCCTCGCACTCTAGGAAGATTTCAAGGCCTTCAAAGCTGCTCAGCCGCACCTGCCTGCTCGTAAAGTCACGCCATCCTCCTACTGTGATGGTCTTTGGGGTGTTCTCTGTAGGGCAGAAAGTGCTACAGCTAAATGTGTTCTTCCCCATCGTTGGCTGTGGTGTGCAGCGGTGTGTGGAAGCGTTTTGTTTCTTTCCTCTACATACAGCTGTGGCAACCCAGTGGGCGGTGGGAAACAACAGGCTCTATCAGCACGGGCTTGCTGCATGAGCTCACACAGGGGTGCTTAGCCTATCTGAGGGAGCGATCAAGGGGTGGGACATGGGGGCATGGCAGGTGGTGCATGTACGTGTGATTTCACACAACAGTTCGGACCACAACACAACACAGGAGCTGGGTGTTATTAGTTAATCCCGCCCAAAATCCGAGCTGCGCAACTTTGCTGCGCGCAGCATTGAACCCCACCCAGACACCAAGCACAGTTGGGTTATAACCAATGCAGGCAACCGCACCAAGGTGTTTGTTGACCCCAGCAACAGCCAACATGGATCAGCACCCAAGCGTGCTTGTAAACGGTGGGGCTCAATGCTAGGCGCGGCAAAGCTGCCCAGGTCATAAAGCGTAAGTGTGGTCACCACAGAGAGCTTACCATAGAGCTCATCATCATCATCATCATCATCTTGCCGGTTGACTTGTTGCACCTACGAAAGCGCGCGCACCGCGCTTCAGGATCCAGGGAGCTTGAGGCGCTAACACATGCCAACAGCACAGGAGCTTGGGGCACTGCCAAGACAGCAGCACAACACAGTAGGCACAACAGCAAGTGGAAACAGCATGAAGGGCTTGGTCACCTGCTCAGAGAAGGAAACACGCCCCTTTGGCACCCCCACATAGGTATTGCCATGCTCCAGCATGCTATGTGGCAGCAGGGTGGTGGGGCGGTCCAGTGGAGCAAGTCCAGCCAGACCACAGCGTTCGCATAAGGAGGCCAGCTGGCTCTCACCCAACTGTAGAAAGGTGTACTCTTTTGTCTCGCCGTTGCCAATGGGTACCTTCACGTTCACGTCAGGCCACAGGCAGATGGTGTAGTGCCCGCCATCCTCCATAAGGTACACATCATACACCGGCTTCCCGTCCCTGTCCAACAAATGGGAGCCGTCCTCGTACTCTAGGAAGGTTTGAAGGCCTTCATTGGTGCTCACCCGCACCTTTGTGCTCGTGGCGTCTGGAAATTCTACTGTGATGTCCTTCGCGGTGTTCCCTGTAGGGCAAGAAAGTGCAACATTTTAGACACGGCTGTGGCAACCCAGTGGGCGGTGGGAAACAAGATGCTCTGTCAGCACGAGCTCGCAGCTGGTACTGAAGTAAGTCACCACAGAGAGCTCAACATAGAGCAAGAAATAATACCTTGCGGCTGCGCAGTGGCGACTGTACTGTGGTGGGGCCTGTTTCTCTGTTGGGTGACTGGCTTGTGTGTGCCAGTACGAGTGCGGGGAAAACTAAGGGAAGCACTGCTGCGTTTGAGCTCGCAAAACATGTTCAAAACCGTCTCCTTGCTGCCACTGGGAGGCTTGGGGGAGGGCAGCCCAAGGCGGGGGAAGCACCAGATCTGTTGCACGACAGCCCTTAAGCGTCAAGGTCTACTTGAAACTCAACAATAGAGAGTCGTCAGGCGAACCCAACAGGATGAAACCGGCGAACAATCATAGGATAGTGACTGACAGAAGTGCTAAGCAGGGTTTTGTGCACCAAGCCTTTTGAGGCCCTTATCAGGGTGGGGGGTGTCACTGGACATCGCTGTTTCAGTGTTTGCCCATAGTACAGTCTTACAGTTGCTTTTGTGTAAGATGCGTTGTATGCCGATGGAGATGCCGTGGTGCAGGCTATGAAACAGGGGTGCTCACATGCATGCATGCATCCTTTGCCACCTCTGGCAGCCTCACCTTGCTCAACCGTTCGTACCAGGGGTCGTTGTTTGTAGTAGGGAATGAAACCCAATTAGAATGCAAGTTACACTTTGCGTCATGACACTAGGGAGCTGCATCTAATGCCTCCAAGAAACGGTCAGTGCTGCGTTTCTCCTCCCCGTCTCCCTCCCTCCCTGATGCCTCCACCAATTCCGTTTCGGTGCAGCAAAACCACATCGGGAAGCCAGCCCGCATCGGATCCGAGGCCATCACGGCTGCAAAAGTCATCAACAGCCACGCTTTAACAATAACAAGCAGACAAGGCCATCAAGCGTCTATTCTTGCATGCTTTGGTGCTCAGGTCAAGGTTGTGTTGAGTAATCTGCGAAGGCTTCCCAATTCAGCCTTACAAGTCACGCAGCTACGCATAGGCTGAGTCAGACGCCTCTCGAAAGCGGCTTTTCAGGTTAAAAAGGTCACAAAACGAGCTTACTGGTGCACCGAGGGTGTGTGTTGGCCTAGAGGTGAGTATTGATCTGCCACACAGTGCACTAGACTCACCAGTGGGTCTTACTTTCACGAGGCTCTGGTTGAGGTCCTGAGGAAGCTTGACGGCAGTGTACTTATAAGCTTTGTGTGGGACAGGTGGCGCTGGTCTATGCCGCATTAAATCAGCACTTGTATCCATGGCATAGTGGTCTAGTATGGAAATGCATCCATTCTTAATCTCCATGCCATTTGAAATTTCAATCTCAGTTAAAAGCTTCACCTAAGAGAAATGGCTAATATGTGCACATCCTAAAGCCATCCGCACATGGATTGAAGCCAGTAGCACTGCACTGAAAGACCAGTTAAGGTTGAAAGGAGGAGTACTATTGCCCAAGATGCGTCACATGGGGATGCAACTGGCGGAAGCGCTGGCACACACTGAGTCATTTTAACAGACACGCAGCATGCGCATGGCCCACTGGGACTCCCAGAGAGCTGCAGATTCTGCACATCTGCACATTTAATTCCCTTCAGGGTGCCCGGGTCAACACCCACTGTAACACCTGCCCATTTTTACAGGGCGAATTCATCCACCATGGCAACTGGTACGGGCCCTGCCGGCCCCATAGAAAGCCAATCTACCCCACCAGTCATCGGCGAGAGGAGGGCGGTGGGTGGCGGCGGAAACCTTGGCGAGGGTTATGGGGTAGCCCCTCCCCCGCGCCCTGAGCAGCTGCAGGAGGTGCCATCAGTGACTGCGGTCAGGCCAGGTAGGTAAAACCCTAGCAAAGACCCTTAGTGTAGGGCATACCCTCAAGCTTGAAACAGCAGTTGGAAGGAGAAAATTCAGACAAATCCTATTAAATCCCAACCCTATATTTTATTAGTACCTGTGTTTGCGGTCAGGCCAGGTCGGGGATGTCCCTTCACCTCAAAACATGAACCCTAAGAGGTCTTTAAGGCGTGCGCGCTGCCGCACTGACCCTGATCAACCGCCAACAGTCAGGGCCTTGGGATTGCCACACACCATTTGGGCACCGCTTCTCCTCCAAAATTCCTCCTTTCCTATTCCCTTTAGGTGACTTCCACCCTGGTGCGGCCAAGGCGGGGATGCGCATGGCCCCCAACACCCCACCCACGGGCCGCAGCGACTTGCCAGGGGGGGGAGGGTACGAAGAGGAGAGTGGGGGCTCAAGGTTCCACCGCTGGGCAGGCGCATGTGAGCTGTACACAATCCTGGGGGGGCTGCATTTCGTGGCCGCCATTATCGCCCTCGTCAGCCCGCAAATGGTGCGCGCACACCCTGAAACCCTACAACCTGAAATGTACTTCACTTTCCTAATCAATGAAAGCGCAAGGCTGCATTCTTTGCCCTTTTCTGCCCCATTGCAGTAAGTATTTCGCGCACAACCCATACCCTTCCCCCACACGCTGCATCATGCGCGTGTGAGCTGTACGCAATTACTGGGAGGTTGCACTTTGAGGCCGCAGATGATGGATGCACAACCTAAATTCCAAAATTTGAATGCTGAACCTTTGATCGGCAAAACAACAAAAGGTACACATGAAATCCTACACCCTGACTGGGCCATATACACTTGTGTTCAAAATTTCCTTTGCATGGCACTTAAATGCAGCTTTGGGCGACGTTTGCTCCCCGTTTCACCCTACCTGACATTGACACCTTACTGGTACCCCCCGCATCCCACAGGTTGGCCACGCCTTCTTTGGCAGGGATGCGCAGCTGCCTTATGGTCTGGAGTTTGATACTGTGGGGCGCATCCTGGCATCCACTTATCCATATTTCACCCGCCCCTCTGTTTCTAAACTAATGTAATGATCAAAACCATCATCAAACACATTTTCTACTCCACGAAATTTGTGCTCTCATCGGGTCTCTTGTGTACCACAGGTTGGCCATGCCTTTTTTGGCAGGGATGCGCAGCTGCCTTATGGTCTGGAGTTTGATACTGTGGGGCGCATGTTGGGGATCACCTTCCTCATTGGCTCCCTGGTGTGCTACTGCTGCAGGGTGAGTGGGATGGGCGAGGGACAAGGGGAGGGGACAGGGTAGTGAGAAATCATAAGGGTGGTTCCACTTGTATGATTTGTACAGGGGAGTACGGGTGAGGAAGGTAGGGGGGTGGCTTCAAAGGTTCCCAATGCAGGCCAAGGGCAATTAACTAGTGGGTGAGCCCGGTGGAGAGGATTCCGCTGCCACCCAAGTATGCATTGTCATGCGATGTCAAGCAACATTGTATGCCATGAGCTTATCGCATATAGTGAATTGTTGGTGGCATGCAGTCTTGTTTGCCATTGCATGACAATGCGTACATTGCGTGGCTGTGGGACCTTCACCACCGGGCTCACCCACCAGGCGTTGGTCTTTGGCCTTCATTGGGACGTTTGAAGAGCTTAGAAGCTACTCCCCATGCTCCTCTGCAATAGGAGGAGGTGCCTGTGCCTGCAATTGAGTCCAGCCAAGGGTATGCAGATAACAATGGGACTATTATTATCTTATTACCCCATGGTCTAGCTGGTACCAGTACTACCACCTGCATTGACGAGTACTAGATTTATTTGGGACATCTCAAGCCAAAGAACCCCCCTCCCCTGCACGACTCCCTGCAGGGTGCCTGTGATTGCATTGGGTGCACTGGGTAGCAGGGGTGTTTCCCTGCATTGGCAAGGTCCTGGAAGACTGGCACCTCTCTGAGCTAACAACTGCTCCACCTCACCCCCGCAGGTTGCCTGCGACAACAACGAGTTTGACGCCAGTGTGGTCCAGGCCCTGCAGCTGGCCCTGGCTGCATTCAGCGGTCTGGCCATGATCCTGCTGCTGCTCAACGTCACCTTCTGGCGCCCCCTCACGTGGTGGGGATTGGTGCTGGGATTCCTGGTGTTTGGATTTACGTTTGCGGTCCCCACAGCCTACCTGGCCACCACCCCGGGGCTGGATGTGTACGACGTGGGAGCAGGTGGGTGGGGTGCAATGTGCTTGGGATGTCCTCTAATTATCTTGGGATTTCCAAGGCATGTGACAGCCTCTCTGGAGGTTTGGGACGTGGAACGCGCTACATTGCTTGTTGCATGTCGCCTCACATGCTTAGCAGCCTACCTATGTGCTTGACTACAATGGAGAGGCAATAGAGAGCCATTGCATGTCCCTGGGAAATGGGGATGTGTGAAGAGTTTTGAAACGTCTTTTCCTGCCCAACAAACACTGTGAGATGTCCAATACTGCCGCAATGAATTGATATCAAAGCTTGGCAGAACTTGTGGATATCTTGCAGTGTTTGCTGGGCCATTGAGCGGGGGGTCATCACCTGTTTCTTCAGGCCTCATCCGGACATCTCAGGTTCCAGAGTAGTAGTACAAAGAGCAGGATCATGAATAACTTAGCCTTCAAAGCTGCTTTTGCTGCTGATCATGCATGCTGGTGTGCTACCAGCATCTATGGTCATCAGCAAATACAGCTCTGATAGTGAAGTTGCTGATGATCCTGCTCTTTGTACGAGTATTCTTGACACAGTGCTACTTCATGCATTACATGTGTCGCCTTCTTAGATATGCTCCTGCACTTTCTAGGGGTTTTGTCCATGTGCCTGTACCCTATGGTGCTGTCGTACCATCCTTGACAGGTACACGCGGTCACATATTCCATTTCCAAGGTGGTAAATCATGCAAGCCTTAGGTGGACTTACCACTGAGTATTGTACTGCAGTGGCACTGGGCGTATGCGGTCAAGGGCGTGTCACCCTAATTTGAAATGATCAAACTAGATGGGCCCCACACGCCATGCTCCCGTAGGGAGTCCCAGCCCATTATGACTCAAATACCCCCCCTCCTCCTCCCCCCCTTCCAGGCCTCCTGCGTGTCTTCATCAACCTGTTCTCCCCCACCACCATCACCCCCCTGGCGCTTCTCTATGCCCTCCTCACCCTGCTCTTCATACTGGCGGGGCTGCTCTACTTCGTCTTCCCCGCCCACTGCCTGAGGGGGCTGTTTGGCGCATTTGACGGGGCCAAGGTGGCGTTCGAGTGGCAGCTGGTTGGCTGCGGGATGCTGTTCCTCATGCCAACAATCACCTATGCGCTCAGGGTATGTGGGCCTGCTTGGGATCCCCATTTCTTTCATATTCATATGACATGCATGTGGCATACCATTCCCAGTCCCATGCTGGTCCAGCAATATGCATAATATGCACACGCACACGCATACTCTGTCACTGACCACACGCCATGCATTAGGTGAGTGTCACTGCCACACGACACCAGCCTGTTGGAACTTTTCCAATGGCTGTTTGGACATAGGTTTCGTAGTGGTGCCAGTCGGGATGCCAGTCTGCACACTGCCTGCAGCGCAATCTAACATGCAGCCTGGCAGCTCAAATGGCACCACTATGATGTCTACATTCAGAAGGTCAATGCAGGAATGATCAAACAGGCTGAGCCGCTCATGCGGCATGAAGCTCACAGCGCATCACTGGATGGTTTGCTGTACAACAGTACCAATACTGTAAATATGTACCATGTAAACCTCTGTGGGTGAGGTAATATACTAGGAGCCTGTCCAGAATGCGCAAATCTGGTTTTGTGGTACTATCTACATGTGCATGGTGGTCATAGGATCTTTTGAGAACAATTCCTATCCGCAGCATGTAACACCACCATCCGCCGCCAGGTGACACCACATCCCCCACCCCTGCAGGACGCCACCGTCCGCCGCGCGCTGTCCCACCACATCCCCCGCGCCCTCAACCTCGGGCTCCTCCTTGCATCCATCGCCCACCTTGTGCTGCTGGGGGTGGTGGTGCGGGATGTGGGGCTGCGCCACCACCCCCTGCTGGTGCCCCTCATTGGCCACTGGGTGCTGGTGGCTGTGGCGGGGCTGTGGGGGCTGGCGAGTGGCTGGGGGGCAGGGGGGGATGAGGATGAGTACATGCCCCTTGGAGGAGTGTGAAAGGAAGGGGGGTGGAGGGTGCAGGTGAGGGAGGTTGGCGCCAGGCGGTGCTGCGTGCACCTCCCTTGAGAGTGAGAGGTTACACCATTTGATGTTCCCTGCCTGCCTACGACTCCTTCAGTCCACATGGATGCTCTTGTTGGAAAGCTCGGGTATGGCTCATACTAAGGCAAGAGGTTTGCATCGGCGGGGGTGTGCAAGGGAGAAGGGTCAGGGGGTTTGGTCTGGTGGGTGAACCACCCTGGCAGGGACAGTGGCAGGACCACGCCAGTTGTCACTTTTGAGACTCAGTACAGACCCTGGTAGGGTTTATTGTGGGGCCAGTACCTGGTAGGCCCTAGGCTTCGAGTGCAAACCCTGACAGGTTGTGGCAAGGCGTAGTAGGCCCTGGTTGGGGCAGGTTGGAAGGATGGCGGCTGGGGAGGAGGGAAGGGTTTTTTGGCCTGGGGATGCCTGGGGATCACGGCGGTCACCTTGGGACCAGGCAAGCTGTTGATGTGAATGTTGACTTTTGATGTGAGAGGCTGTACTCTATGGCCACATGATGGTAGCTCTAGGGTATATTGTGGGGCCAGACCCTGGTAGGGTTTCATATGTGCGCATTGCATACGGGCGATGCCTGTTCATTGACGTCATGCAGGCTTGCTTCGAATGGTAGAGGTTGGTTTGAGTCAGGGCACAAAGTAGTTCTGCCGTAGTACCATTGGGCATTGATGGACTGCGCACGAGGGCTGCAATCGTTGGACAGGTGTGGCGCTTGCAGCGCAAGCTCAAAGGAAGTGTTTGCGGGTCTGATTGGCAAGGAACATGGCAGTTGTTGATGCGCCCAGTTGCAGTCCTAGAGCTAGCAGCGGTTCAACCCAGTGGGGGCTTGATTATGCGCAGATGTCGTCAGTCGGTGCAATCATCCGGCAGTTGTGATGTCATTTACAATAATGGAATAATGGGTCCCTGCCCTGACAATTGTAAGCAGCTGCATGGTATTGCAACCAACAAATTATGCACAACCTCGACCTTGAGGACCTCGGGGACCGAAGAGGAGACAACTGCCAAGGTCACTGCAGGACTAATAGCATAGTATGTTGCCACCTGGCTAGTGCAGCCCAGCTGGGGATGCATGCATGTGGGACATGCCACTCAGTGTGTGTACAGTGTCTCTTCATCCCTGGTACTAGCTCCTGATTCCTGCCGGCTCAGCAATGCTCAGCAGCATGCCAGGTGCCAGCACTGCAATGCTCAGCAGCATGCCATGATGCATCACATCTCGTAACATTACCATAATGGCCCGCCACATATGCCATGGGTTGTGAATGATAGAACCAGGGGGAACAGCCATGGCACCAGCGGCAGCAGTATGCGCAGCAGCGGGCTCCAGATTGTCTGATGTAGCAAAGATTAAATGAGGGAAACTAGCCAGGGCACCCACGTGCGACACAAGAATAATGCCCTTTTCTGCAAGAATCATTTTTTGAGGGAAAAATTCTGGAGAAGAACTCTTCCTGGCGCAGAGGTTTACATGCCCTGTGTAACCAAGTCATATTACAAATAATTACAATAAATATTTAAAGAAGTTTCAAACAATTCGGAACTACGCCACACATGGAAACACTTGCTGTTGGGGCCAGGCGCACCAGCTCAGTGATACGCTCTTCCCCACAACTTGACCACCACATGCGGAATAATAAAAATACGGGCCTAGGCTAGGCGCTACTTCATGCTGGGACACCGACGTTTGTGGAAAATGTAAAACATGGCGGAAGGACGATGCGAGAACCACATCCGTGCAAATAAATGGCTGGGACACGCACCAGTGTGGCTGACAGTACCGGGAAAAAATAGTGGGAGGTAAGCAGCACAGCTAAAGTGGAAAAAGGGCAGGAAAAGCTATGAATCAGGGCGATTGTCAAACGATTGCAGTGTGCATGCATGGCGTGGGATGGGTAATCACACCGACATAGCTGCAGCTTTTGGCATACCAAATTGGTATGCACTCAGCAGCAGAGCGAGATGGACGACAAGCACTGTGCGAGGGAAAATCAGAGAAAAGGGCGATGGTGTGGCGGATGGGAAATGGCATTGTGGTGGTACACGAGGGGGGGGGCGTGTGTGTGTGGGGAGATGAATGCACGGGTCACCTATGGAACTAACGCAAGGGAATACGATATGTTGCAAAGTGCAAGGGAGGTAATTGAGGGAGGTAAATCTCTGCAGCCAAACGGCCTGTAGGAATGAAACACCGTCTGATATCTGGTAAGGCTAGCACAGCTATTGCCTACTTGCGGTGTGAAAATATGTGTGAAAAACTAGTGAAATAGGTTATGGGACTGCACAAGTAGGATTCCAAGGCGCCTTTGCATTGGCACAGAGTTGTGGGGGGCTGCTCTGCAGAAACATTCTCTTCTACTGAAGGTGGTGCAGTGCTACTCAGTTGCAATGCACAACACCTATCTACCACCCATAACTGAGGGCTACCACATTGGATTTCAAGGCACCAGTGCCACACGGGGGTCCCACTTGGACAAACGACAAACAACACAGAGTGGACGCTCGTCAACGTCAAAACATGGGCATTCACTGGAATGTGCTGCACCAAGGGTCTAAATCTAGATTACGAATTGTCCGGAAAAACATGGTAGACACTCTCCATGCAGACCCCAGGGGGTTAGCAGTGGCGCCAGGCTTGAAACAGTCAAACACCTAATTTGTATTGGGTGGTGGTGTGCTGGCCTGAGAGGGACTGGGGTGTGAAAACTTGACTGGGATGATGCATCTAACCCCAATGCCCTGGCTGTCATTTGACACTTTCTATGGCTACACACAGGGCCTGTACAAACAAAATACCCATGCTACAATACCACGTAGCATGTCCACATGGCCCTCAAGGGTGTAGCTAACTGCACGTCATCCTGATAGAAAACTACATAGAAATGTACTCTAGGCTGTCAAGCCGCACATGCAATGTGGACTCACCATCTTCGCCGTTGCAAACCAGCCGAAGGTGATAAAAACCAAGCCGTATCTAACAGCAAACGGCACCAAAAAACACAACCTACTTGCAATTTCCGTCGCACGACAGCACAGGGCTGGGCGCTTGGTTGGGATGAGGAGAAGTGCCCCATCAGCTGGTTTGGTCATTCCCTATTGAGCTCTCTGCGTTTGAATACTCCTCCAGAAGCTCCAGCAGGGTTTGCTCCCCCAGCTCGCGCTCTGTCTTGGCACCTGACAGGAAAGGAGCACATGGCCGGTGGTGAGAACGGCATGTTGGCAACAATAACAGGGATTACAGAAAATCCTGAGATCACATCAATGCTACTGTGGACTTCAACAAATGGTATACCATGCAGAAATGAAGCAGGACGATGTAAAGAGTCAGATGCAAATTACAGGATGTTGGCCCAACAAGCCACTTAGTTACATGCAGAATCAACAGCCAGACAGCAGGCCTGCCCTAACAGGGGTACTGGGAATGCCCTAACCCCTCTCCACCCACCTCTGACCCTCTTCTTCAGCTTTGACCGTATCGATCACCCTAATATCTAAACCCTGCCCTAAAAGGAATTACCTAAAATGGCCCCCCCACACCCACCTCTGACCCTCTTCTTTAGCTTTGACCGTATTGAAAACCCTTAACCCTAAATCCTGCCCTAAAAGGAACAACGGAGATGCCCCCCCACACCCACCTCTGACCCGCTTCTTCACCTTTGACCGTATCGCAAACCCTAAACCCCGCCTACAAGGGATACTGGGAATCGTCCCCCTTCAACCCACCTCTGACCCTCTTCTTCAGCTTTGATCGTATCGCAAACACCTTCTGGCGGAAGCTGTCCACATCGGGAGGCAGGTTGGGGGAGCGGTAGATCTGAAACAAATAAAACATGCTTTCAAATATTTGCATGTGACTACATTGCAACACCAGCCATTGAGCCCTCTCTGCCAAGTAGCACTCAACATACATGCCAGGAGCAACGCACATGGATGCACATGGGACATTCATGGCACATGGTACATGCGCAAAACGGCATGCACATTTCCCCCAGTGCACAAAATGTGCGTCATATTTTGTGCCGTTGCCCCCCCCCCGCCCCCTCACCTGGTCCCTCTCCGCCTTGTACCTCTCTATCGAGGTGTTGATGCTCTCGCACTCCCTGATCAACACGTTCATGTCATCGGAGCGAGCCTCCTGCAGGAAGGGGTGGGTGCCAGGCGATAAGTAACACCCTTGGCTAGGGTATAAGGTTCTGGCACTCCCTGATGAGCATGTTCATAGCATGTCCAAGTCATAGGAACAAGTCTCATGCGGGCGGGTAAGGGCTGTTCACGCGCTGAGTTGCACGCGCCAGGGGTACAGTAGTGAGGAAGGGGACCCAAAGTCCACTCCCACCTTAAACTTAAACCCTCCATGGCCACCCCCAAGCCCTAGCCATGCCCCGCCTTCACATGGACCACACCACCACGCTGCCGCAGCGCCACACCTGTAGGGTGTTCATTCAGGGACTGAACCCTACAGCTATATCAAACACCATAGGGATCCGGGGCTTGCACCCTAAAATTCCACCCCCAAATGAAGGCCCTGTAACCGCCATGCACTCTGGTGCTGCCACCCCGCCAGCCTGCGAGGTCACACAATCACCAATGGGCGTCAGCTGGCAAAATCCCCAATAGCCACCGAGCTCGCTCTCTTAGAGAAAGCGCCAGCACAGTGGCAGTGGGGGATTTTGCCCAGTTGACGCCCATTTGTGAGCATGTGGCCCCCATGCTTGCTCAGCTGTGCCCCTACTCCGGACAATTGCACTCCCTGATTGTTTAGGAATTGTAATTTGTACCCCAGGCCCTCACCCAGTTGTGGCTTGCAAATGCCTGCAGGCTGTTGACCCTATAAAGTAAACCCTACACAGGAAACCCTCCATGTCCTCACAGAGCTGTTACTAGTAAATGCATGCATGGTGTTGACCCTAAACTGTAAACCTAAATCCTCCATGTCCTCACCCAGTTGCAGCTTGCAAACGCCTGCAGCCTGATGACCCTAAAACCTATACCCTAGTCAGAAAACCCCTAAACCCTGCATGTCCTCACCGAGTTGTGGCTCGCAAATGCCTGCAGCCTGTTCACCATGTATTTTGAACCCTCAACCCTCAACAGTAAACCCTAAACCCTCCATGTCCTCACCGCGTTCTGGCTAGCGAACGCCTGCAGGCTGTTGATGAGGTTGACCAGGTTGTTGAGGGACTTGCGCTTGCGGAACGGCCAGCGCGCCACCTGGATGTCCCTGCAGTGCTTCTTGAGGGTGGTCAGGGCAACGCCGATGTGCTCAGAGGCAGCCTGCGGGGAGTGGAAAGGAGGGGTTTATTGGATGGGACGCGCAAGGGTTCTAAGGGTGCGTGCGGCAAACGTTAAGTTAGTTACATGCATTCCAGCAATACAGCCGAATTAGCACTCAGTCTTGCACATCGGCGCCAAGCAGCACCTAACCTCGTGGTACATGCAACTAACCAGCACTGCTTGCGGTGGGTGGGCATGTCAAAGTACCGTTCTGCTCCAAGAAAGCGACAGATATTGTGGTCCATGGTGGTAAACAACCTTAGTACTTTACA
The DNA here is from genome assembly GCA_032358255.1 of Heterotrichella gracilis. NCBI lineage: Eukaryota > Xanthophyceae > Tribonematales > Xanthonemataceae > Heterotrichella > Heterotrichella gracilis. The sequence goes on along the minus strand of JAULBX010025409.1, from coordinate 42,248 downwards.
TTGCAAGACAGGCCAGCCACCTTGCGCAGCCTGTCGTAACACCTCTGCAAGGGTAACAACACTCTAGCTGGCCTGCTGGAAAACATGCAAACACCCGGCACCTACCGCGATGGGCATGTCAAAGTAGCCATTCTCCTCCAGGTACTCTATGGTGATGTGGTCCATGCTGGTGCGCGCCTGCTTCTGGCGCATGCTGCGCGCCTTCTTGGCAACCCGGGGCTGCGACTCGGCCGCCACCTCCGCCCCCGCACCCCCGGGATCCACATCCATGTCACTGTGCTTGTGGGAGGTGCCGGACAGGCGGCGGGCAGCCAGGGGCTGCGGGGGGGGCGCGTGGCCTGGGGAGGGCGCCCCCTCCTCAGAGGAAAACCCCAGGGAAGGGTTGGGGCGCCCCAGGGAAGGGTTGGGGCGCCCCGGGGAAGGGTGCTGGGGCGCCGCATCGCCCGCCACCAGCCCGGGGTGGCGGTGGAGGGTCGCGTATTCCCGCTGCCCCCCCTCCTCATACCCAGGCATCTGGCCGGACAAATGCATCGCCATCGGACCAGAATCCCCCTGCGCAAGGTACCCCGAGCCATGCAGGGACATTTGGACCCCGTCGGATGTCTCGCGCCGCGATGGCCCCAGCCCCGATCCCGCCATGGCCATGTGACCCGAGTCGTGCCCCGACATGTGGCCCGAATCCCGCAGCGAGGGCAGCATGGTGTCCACTGACATCGTGCTGCTGCCGCTGCGCTTGTCGGGCGGGGGCAGCCACGAGGCGGGCTGGCGGCTCACCTGCGCGGGGGGGGAGGGTAGTTAGTACCCGTATGGGGACGTGACACAAAGTTATGCATAATTCTCCAGCATACAGTGATCAGTGGGTTCTTATATGCACATCTTACTAGAAAGCCTTCCCGTAATGATTTTTTCACTCTATATAAGCGCATTTTAACCCTAGCCCAAACAGTACAAACCCGTCCGCACTGGGGGCAGGATGTCCATGGCAGCTGTGCATATGTAAAATGAAACCTTCAATACTCATTGAGTGCCGCCATGCCACGCCATGCCTCGCCTCTGCCTATGCCATGAAACGCCAAGCCAGGCCAGGGCAGGCCAGGCCATGGCATGCCGTGCATGAGGCGTCATCAAAATGAGCTATGGGGCAAATTCTGCATTCAGGGCAGCAAGGAGAACGCAGCCCCAAGCTCTAGAGGCAGAGAATAGAACCTCGCAAATGCACTGGGTAGCCTTTACTACAAGCTTGGAGACCCGCCCATTGCACCCCATCAACCACTGACCTGATCCGGCGCCCAGTCGCCCTGCGCGCGAACCCTATCAAAGGGTGTGGTAGCGCCGCTGCTCATCCAGTTCTGGAGATAGGCCACGGGGTTGCGCCACACGGCGGGCTGCTGCGCCTGCGCCTGCTGCGGCGGCTGTGGCTGCGGCTGCGATGTGGTGGGTGGTGGGTGGTGGGGGCCCGAGGGGTGGCGGCTCACTGGCCCGCCCTGCCAGGCCGCCAGAGGTCCATACCCACCAGCTTGCTGCTGGGGTGGGGGCAGGTGAGGTGGCTGGTGCTGCTGTGGAGGGGGCTGGTGGGTATCCTGATGGTGGTGCTGCCTGTGGGGCGCCATGCCATGGTGGGGTGCTGGCCCCCTCCCCTCCCCCTCGCCATGCAACACCCCCCCTTGCCAGGCCTCGCCGTGCCCCTCGGAAGGGTTTTGGCGGGGGTAGCCAGGGGGATAGCCGCCGTAGGGCTGCGAGGGGGGGGCGGGGGCATACGCCAGCCCCTGCGGCGGGCCATCATCGCGACTTACTGGTTGGAACACCGCACCACCCTGGCCTTGCTGCCACAGGGGACTACCCACCTGGATAAAAATCGGGATAATGAATCAATACATCAAAAACAATGTTGAATAATGTTATTCCAAACTGCTGGCTTGAAAATATTCAATAACGACATTGCAATATAAAGTAGGTTCAACTTCTGGAGAAGGCATGTAAGTAGGTTAAATTTGACTGTGAGGAGTAGGTTGAGGATAATGATAAGAATAATGAATAACCCCCCCCCACCTGCTCCGCATGAACCCCAGCGTGGTACAGTTCCAACAGTCCCAGGCTCCTGGGCTGCACCTCCCTGGGACCCCGTGGTAGGCCAAAACGGGGACTGACCCCCTGCCGCTGGGGATGCTGGACGTCCAGGAGACCCTGAGGGTCAAACCGGGGACTATCGCCCTGCTGCTGGGGATGCTGGTAGCTCCAGGACCGCACCGCAGCAACCCCCTGGGGGTAGGCGCCAAGGGATGAGGAGGGTGGGGGTGCGCTCCCAGAGGTGCGCAGCTGGCCTGGATAGCCTCCTCGCGAGGTTGGGGCTGGGGCTTGAGGCCTGTCGCGTGTGAGCAGTTCGGCCAGGAGTGCCTCCTGGGACTGCCTGTTGCGCGCCATCATGAGGTGGTTCATCTGCATCAGCCCCGTGCGCAGGTCGGTGCTCAGTTCTTCCACACCCCCGATGTAGGCTGGTCCTGCTTGGGTGTGGGTGTGGGTGTGGGTGCGGGGGGGTGGGTAGCTCTCCGCCTGTGACTGTGACTGTGCTGGTGGGGGGTGGGGGGGTGCAGCACCCACCCCACCCTCCTCCTCTGATGGCTGCCGCTGGCGCTGGTGCCACAGGGCTGGGTGCTGGGACATGTAGGTGGAGGAGGGTCCAGCAGTGGGATCCTGGGCCTGAGACCAGGCACATCAGGCGTGTAAGCAGGGTGCACAAGCAATATATCTGTTTGAGTCAAAATTGGTCAACAGCAAGGGCAAGAAACTGCTCGTAGCCTCATTAAATCAACCCGAATTGGGCAAAATAGTAACCGCAAGGTTGGGCAGGTGGGGTCTAGTATGCACAACTGCCTTCCAGGCATCCTAGTTTGGCCTGCTCGGCTTGTCGCAAGGTTACAAGGTTGAAACGCATGCCTCATGGGCGCTGATACCCACTTCAAAAAAGAGGCTTCGTTTACTACACTCAAAGCCTCAAATTCAGGACGGCAATTGTGATACGTACCTTGGGAAATAGCCGGTCAAAGGGCGCTTGAGAAGTCAGGTATGAGACCTCCCGCTGGAAATGGGCACCATGTTCCATAGCCTCACTGGCCTGGTACGACCCCACCACGTGGCGTTGGAATGGCAGCTGTTGACCGCCCTCCTCCCTCCACTGCGCCTCCTGGGGACCTGAAGTGGGCTGAAACCCTTCCTTGAGGGACCGGCCCTCCTGCAGGCGCTGAACGGCCTCCAGTGACGAGGTGTGGGCATGTGGCGGCAACGCAGACCCACCACGATACAGCCCAGGTTGATGCCAGGTGTCCTTGGTTCCAAGAGGGTCCCTCTGGTCCCCACCAGCCGTGGAGGTCCCCACTTCATTCCTGGGCTGCTCACCGCCAGAGCCTGCCTGTAAGGACATCAGCTAGGCCGGGCCGGGCTACAGGCGGTGCCCCGCGAATTCGAAATTGCCCCCATGAAACATCACACTACAGCTGTAGAGCGCTGCATGCGTTGCAATTCCAGGCAAAATCAACGGTCTGTAACGCCAGGGGGGTGGAACGGGGGTGATCCTCGGCCCAGCCAGCATTGGGGGGCGGGAAAAGGCTAGAGAGCATGCATGCAGGCAGCGAGGTTCGACGACTGACGAGAAGCTATTCGCGATCACCGGATGCAACGCCTGAACGGTGCTTTCAAGGGCGGTCTTTCGTCGCCCAACAGCTCTGCGCACCAGGAGCGACTGTTTAGCTTGAAGACAGCTGGGCTAGACGAGCCAGCGTGAGGACTTGGCTTGAGCTCAGTCGCTGACTCAGGCTTGCGCGCAATTTAGGGTTTTCGCAACCGACCCTGCCCGGTGCCACCCTGCGGCAGTGCCAAGTTGGCATGCCATTTGCCTGGTGGCATGCCATTTTGGAGTACCAGGTTGTGCCTTTCGGTAATACCAGACTGTCGCATCCACGCTCTGTACAAGAAGTGGTTTGGGCAAAAAAGAACCGCACATGGTATGACGAATAGCCCGCCAGCGAGTCGCCACTGACGGGTACCACCACAATGCAGTTGGTAACGGCAGAGCGCCCAGACACTTCCCATACACAACTCTTCCATTTGCTGCAGCCAAAGAGCAGCTGTGAGGTTTAGCTTTCGCCATTTGTGCCGATTCCTTTCGCTTGAGACAACACACAGGCGCATGCTGAAGCCCAGTGTGTCAGAAGGATTGGGCTGTCGAGCCTCCAGGTCGTGGCAAAAGCAGACCTGTGTGTACATATTGCAAGGGGTTGCAGGAACAAACCCGAGCCATGATACCAATACTTCAGTATGGCACAGCCCAGTTGGTATTGGCGCTACCTTGAAATTCTGCAAGGGGCTGTGCCAGGGGCACCAGTGCCTACACTTCCGGGAGCATGCCATGCCATGCCAGTAGTGCCAGCAGTATGACAAACCCACAGCACTTTGAGAAAGGTGGTGGCTTTGCTCCATTGCGTCTCATGAATGCACGCACTGTAGGGCGCTGGGTATGTCCGTACCAGTGGTGGTGCCCATTTGGATACTGGCTGCACCCAACCACCCAGCCAGTGACAAGCCACACTGCTCAAATAGAAGGAAAGAGAAGCGCAGCTGGCCTGTGGTGTAGATACATGCGCACCACCAAGGTTAGCTCCCCAGCGTACCGGGGATGCCACCTGGCATCGGGTGCAGTATCCCAAATAATGCCAGGATGGCAGAGCACCAGCCCTACCATCGGGCCCTATGGGATGGGGGGAGACCTGCTAGTCCGCTTGGCGATGCCTTCCCACTGCCCAGCTGCCCCAGTTTGATCAGTCACTGCCCCACAGCCCCCACCACAGCGGCGCCACTACCCCCCTCCCAGTCCGAACCCTAAACCCTAAACCTGGGATCTCTGTGACAGCCATACCCCCCCTGTGCACAGCCGCTGCACATTCACGGAAAAAGCCCCTCCAGGAAAATTTCCGCTGCCCCTCCCTTGCTGGGCACCAATCCCAAGGCCTGCTGACCTGGCGCCACCTCTGGGTGCAAGCAAATGCATGTGTGGCTGGCGCACAAGAAGTTGTTGCGAACCTGGCAGCAGGTGATCCTGAGTAGGAGGTCCCCACCAGCGGTGGCACAGTGCACATATGTACATTCCTGGCAAGAGGAGGAGTTTATGTGGGAATGGGTATCAATGCCACGACTGAAGTTCACAAGAGTGCCAGCCATGGTATGGGTCATGTAATATTTTCATTGCTCCCTACAAACAATATGTGCTGGTAGCCGTTCCTTACAGGATTATCCCTATATCTTTTGCCATCCCGCCTAGGAGGCCATCCGCAAGGCATGACCTTTATATGAATTTGCTTGCGCCGCTGAAAACCCTCAAGGGTCCTCCATACTGGTTCCCATCTGGATGTCAAGGTTGTGCTGGTAAATTTCAAATGGACATGGGCCTGACTGTAGTACCACGCCGGTTATGTGTAATGTCCTGTTTCTTTATCACACCGCTGGCTTATGTCACAAAGTCCAGCAGACAATAATGGAGGTAGGCAGTGATTGCATGCCGCTTTTGCCACTGTTTTTGGTCCCTAGGCTTTCTTGGATTTTTTAGGAAATTCCACCCCTCACCTGACAGTCCCTGCAAGAATTTTGCTAGCTGGCAGCCGTCTGTCAAATGGTCCTGATGCACAAGACTGTGTCACTGTGAATTGATTTATGCAAAGGTCATATTACATGCTGCACTGGCGTCCAGCACACGCGGCAGTTGGAACATATCAAACCTCTTATGCGGGGTCTTTTCAACTGTTTTGTATTCACATGGAAATAGTGCACAGGAATCAAACTCAATGTTGTCTGCAATCATGCCATCATATAATGAGGATTATCAACCTAAACCGAGTAGAACATAAATCTTGTGCAGAGGTGTGTGTGCAAATAGCGGTTCACACTGAATGTAGGGCATACTTATTTTGTCTATAAATCGACAGATCTTGTTTTCAGCAGATTGACGCTCACAGGAGGAGTGCCAGTCATAAAATACGTCATAAATCATTCCTAAATTTTTCTACAAAGAATAGTTGCTGCCATCCTGCCTAGGCCATATGCAATGACCATAAATCCGCATGCGCCCCCAAAATCCCTAATAGGCCCTCCATCCTGCTTATTGTCAACTTTTTTTTTTTAAATCAATGCCATACCGCCTGCTAGGCCATTTGCGATGACCATATTATGAAATCCGTATGCCCCCCAAAAACCCTGCCCAAAACCCTCCATCCTGCATATATGCGCCCCCAAACCAAAACCCTCCAACCCTCCATCCTGCAATATATTGCCACTATGCCACAGCTGGGATGGGCACAGGGATGGGAATTGCCCCTCTCTGGGCCTGCTCATTCTCCATGGCGGCCAACCACCCCTCCAAGTTCCTCCCCATATCCTCCACCATTTCCACCACCTCCCCTGCGCTGCACCTCTGCTCAGGCTCCACCTGGAGGCACATGTCTGCCATCTGCATCCACGCCACCTTCATCCCCCTGGGCAGCTCCTTGCGCAGCTCCTTCTGTGCCTCCTTCAGCATGTCTATGAGCATGATGCCCAGCGACCACACGTCAAACGCATAGCCCTGCACCACCGCCTGTGTGGAAGCCTCAGGAGGGGCGTTGGCCATGGTGAGCCTGTGGGGAGGGAGAACAAGGGGGGTGAGATATGGCGCGTGGCAGGGAGGGGTGAGGAGGCAATCTGCTTGGAGGAGGTGGACTGAGGATGGCGTCTGAAAATTGGCACGGAGCAGACGCGATCATCATAGGCCCATGCATGCGCACAACAGGCACGCGCAAAAGCAGGCAGCGTGCACACAGCATGGGTGATGTAGAGGTATGGCAATGGCTAGACTTACATGAGGGGGCGTGCCATTCCATGCTTGTCTGCCAGCTGCATCCCCCCCAGGTCCGAAATGACCAGGAAGGGCCGGTTTTGGTCCATGCGCCCCAGAATGTTGGCTGGCTTGAGGTCGAGGTGGACCATGCGCCGCTTGTGCAGCGCCGCCACAGCTCTGGCCATGTCGCCTGCAAAGGCCAGCATGTTGCGCAGCCGATGCAGAGGTCCCTCGGGCGAAGGCTCCAAGCACTTTCTGCACAGACACACGCATAGCACTGTCAGGGGCTGCGGCGAGGTGGGCATATCTAAATTCAAAACCAACCTTTTCAGTCGAAAACAGAAAATCAACTGGTTACATAGCATCATTCATGCAGTATTTAGTCAATGCACATGCAGTATCACGCTACACAGGCTATACAGGGGGCGTGTCGCACCTCCACAGGCTGTCCCCCAACAGCGGGTACAGCTCCATGAGCAAGCCCTGCACCAGCCCATCATCCGACACCACGATGGCCCGCAACTGGATCAGATTGCTGACGCCGGCAACCATTGCAGTGCACACCGCCTTGCGGAGCGCATCGGCGGGGTTGCCAGCCGCATGTGGGCCCATGAAGAGGTTGAGGGCCAACGGGCGGTCCATCTCCGCCATCTGCACAATAGAAAATACATTAGTGTGCTTTGTTACAAACGCTGTCACAGGGGAAAGTGTAATGAGCAAAGAGACAGGAACTGCCCTCCTGCTTAATGTTTCCACCTACCTGCACCCGCCACACCATCCCATAGCCGCCCACTTCAATCTGCTCATGCAGTTGGCCGATGTCAGCCATGTACACCCATGGATGCCAGCTGCTGCTGCCAGTCGCATCAGCATGCTGCCAAACACCACTCGCTGAGTCACAGCCGCCAGCTGTACTTCCAGCTCAAGCCCATATATGGGCCTCCTGTGACACGCCAAAGAAATAGGTTAATGCACAGTATTACTACGCAATATGTCCATGAACAGGCGCGTTGATCAAGGAACAAGAGTTGGCAGCTACAAGGGCATTGCCCTCCTGTCCAATATTTCACCTACATCAGATTTGCCACATCCCCGCGCCCCAGCCCCACGCTCTGTCCCATGACATTGATGGTCTTGACTGCGTGCTGCGCTTGGCATGAGAGCTCCTGGATGAGGTTGGGGATCTCATCGAGGATGTCGTAGTCGATGATTGGGGCCACACAGCTGGCTTCAGGGTAGTTGAGCCAGCCAAGGAAGGCCGCCGCTGGGGCCCCCTTTGCAGCTGCCCTTCTCTGGACCTCCTCCTCCATCTCTATGGCGGCCACCCACCCCTCCAAGTTCCTCTCCATATCCTCCACCAATGCCACCACCTGCCATGCGCTGCACCTCTGCTCAGGCTCCACCTCGAGGCACATGTCTGCCATCCTCGTCCATGCCACCATCAGCCCTGTGGGCAGCTCATTGCACAGCACCATGTCCGCATCATCCACCATGTTGCGCAGCATGACGCCCAGCGACCACACGTCAAACGCGTAGCCCTGCACCACCTCCTGTGTGGATGCCTCAGGGGGGGCGTAGTCCATGGTCAGCCTGTGGGGAGGGAGAACAAGGGGGGTCAGACATGGGGCTTGCCAAGGGGAGGTGAGGAGGCAATCTGCTTGCAGGAGGTGGACCGTGGATGAGGTGTGGACTGAAGGCATCGGCACAAGGCAGACGCCATCATCGTAGGCCCATGCATCCGCACAAGCAAGCATGCGCCCACGCAGGCAGCATGCACAAGGCACGAGTGACATGGATGCATGCGAAAGGCTAGACTTACATCAGCGGCCGCGCCATCCTGTTCTGGTCCACCATTATTACGCCCCCCAGGTCCGAAATGACCAGGGAGGGCCGGCCTTGGGCCATGCGCCCCAGAACGTTGGCTGGCTTGAGGTCGAGGTGGGCCCAGCCCTCGTTGTGCAGCTTTGCCACAGCTCTGGCCATGCCGCCTGCAAAGGTCAGCATGTTGCGCAATCGCTGCAGGGGTCCCTCGGGCGAAGGCTCCAAGCACTTCCTGCACAGACACACACATAGCACTGTCAGGGGCTGCACTGGGGTGGGGAGGTTCCAAGTTACAATCAACCAATTTTGGACAAATTAACATTAATCTGGCCGATTAACTGTATTGTTAGCCACTAATTATTCAGTTCACTTATCAAGCACTGATTATTCACATCATTACGCACTAATTATTTAAGCAGAGCATTATCAAGGACTAACTGAGCAGAGAATAATATGATATTATCAATGCACTAAGTAGTCAGTGCACATGCAGCATAGGCTACGCAGGGGGCGTGTTGCACCTCCACAGGGTATCCCCCTGGTCAGGGAACTCCTCCATCAGCAGGCCCTGCACCAGCCCATCATCGGACACAGCAGTGGCCTCCAGTTGGATGAGATTGCTTGCGCCGGCAAACATGGCAGTGCACATCGCGAAGCGCATCCACGGGGTTCCCAGTTGCATTCGGGCCCATGAACAGCTTGAGGGCCAGCGGCTGGTCCCAATCCGCCACCTGCACAAGGACAAATACATAAGTAATTAGTTACCCTGGCGCAGAGGGATCAGTATACCACATTACAATTACATGCATGCGTATACGCTGCCGCAGCTGCCCTAGGCCAAAAAGGAGTAAGCAAAGAGTCAGGTATCGCCCTCCTGTCTGGTAAACCCCCTACCTGCGCGCGCCACACCACCCCATAGCCTCCCACTCCAAGCTGCTCGCGCAGCGGTCCGATGTCTGACATGTAGCGAAATGGGATGCCAGCCGCTGTCGCCAGCCGCATCAGCAGGGTGCCAAACACCACCCGCTGAGTCACTGCCGATAGCTGCACTTCCAGCTCGAGGCCATATGAGTACAGCCTGTGACACGCCAAAAACATAGTAAATGAACAGTACAACACAATGCAACCTGTACTTGAACAGGCGAGTTGATCATCAAGTCGATCATCAAGTTGAGAAATAGGAGTTAGCAATTACAAGGGCTTTGCCCTCCTGTCCCCTACCTGAGCCATGTCACATCATGGGCCCCCAACGCCACGTGCACGCTCTGTGCATCTACGCCCTTTCCCCGGACACTGATGGTGATGATTGGGTCATCTTGCGCTTGGAGGGAGAGCTCCTCGATCAAGTCGGGAAGCTGGTCCAGGATGTTGTAATCGATGATTCGCGCCGCGCAGTTGGCTTCAGGGTTCTTGATCCAGTCACGGATGGCAGCCGCTGGGAGGCCTTGAGCAACGATGGGGCCAGCCGGGACTGCACAGGATGTGGATCAGCGCGTCAGAACACCGCATAAGGGAAGGTGTATGCAGGGCAAAACAGAAATACCTCTGTGGCACTGCAAAACCCTAAACCCTGAACAGGCAGGCAAATTAGGCAAAAAAGGATGTCAAGGAGTCAAGGCAGCAGAACAGGGGACTGGTCAGGTCTGCGCACCTTGGGCCACTGGCGCCGCATCTCTCCTGGGGCACACCCGCAGCACGCCTTGGACCCTGGGCTTGAGGGGCACCCGCATCTTGCGGCCGCCTGCACAACCACAGCAGCAGTTAAATCCACATCACTGTGCGGTATTGGGCAACACAACGCCCTCTGACCAGGCAACAAAACCAAGTGGGTGCGCTCAAACCTACCTTCTGCCGCCCTCCTCTGCTGCTGGTGCTGCAGCTGCTGAACCTTGAGGTAGGTCAGCTCTGAAGCATCCTCCACCTCATCACTCTCACCCTCATGATCATCAGCCAGCACCCATCGCTTGTGCACCTTCTGCACCCTGCCCTGGTGCACCCTCATCCTGCAACACCCTGCAAAAGAGCCAGAAGGTGTTGGAAAAGTATTAGTGGTTGGTTGTTACTGGGGCACACCATGGACGTCACCGAGCACAAAGATAAAGAGACCAGTACTGATGTGTACATCCATGCATGTGCGCTCAACCCACCTGCTGTGCTGTTCCTCTATTGCTGGTGCCCTGCTTCCAAGCAGAGCACCTCTGCACCCTTCCTGTGTGCACCCTCATCAACTGGCTCGGCTGGGAACCCTGCACAATGGATGTAACAGTGGATGTCAGGAACACAGCAGGGTGCAGGTGCTATGGCTAGGCATTAAGCTAGGAATCACATGTGCACAGCTGCAGGGAAAGCACCATGCGCAAACATGTACACACCTTGGGTGTCGGCCCTCCTCTGCGCTTGCACCTCGCATGAAGAGGTGCCTGGTTGGGGCTCCTCTTTAGTGATCGCCTCTGGGGTCACGACTGCTGCTGCAGACTGGGTGGAAGCGGCTGCCAGTTGCATCAGCAGGCTGCCCAGCACCACCCGCTGCATCACTGCGAATTCCAACTGGAGCCTGAATGAGAGCGTCCTGCGGCACGCAAAAAGAAATAGGTGAAACACTACGCAACCTCAATTTGAATAGGCGCATTGATTGAAAAGGGAAGAGTCACTAAGTTAGCAAATACAAGTGCATTGCCTACATATTCCCCCTACCTGAGCCATGTCACATCCTTAGGGCCCATCCCCACCCTCTGCACGCGCTGTCCCCAGACACTGATGGTCATGACTGGGTGCTGCTGCGCTTGGCATAGGAGCTCCTCGATGAGGGGAGGGAGCTGGGGGAAGATGCCGATGTTGATGTAGTTCAATATTGGGGGCACCCAGGGGCTGGCTGCAGGGTTGTTGATCCATGCGAAGAGGGATGTCGCTGGGAGCCTCTGCGCAGCGATGGCCCCAGCCGGGACTGCACAGGATGTCAAACAGGGTGTCAGCACCGGTGGTACATACAGGGCATATGCAGGGCAAAACACCCAGCAACAAAAACACTGCTGTGGCACTGCAAAACCCTAAACCCTACACCCTACACCCTAAACAGGCAGGCTGGCAAATAAAAGGATGGCAAGCAGTCCTGGCAGCAAAGCATGTGACCGGTCAGGCCTGCGCACCTTGCGCCACTGGCTCCGCCTCCCTCCTCATGCACACCCGCGGCACGCTAGGCACGCCTTGGACCCTGAAGAGCACCACTCGCATCCTGCACAGACACAGGCATGGCACTGTCAGGGGCTGCGCTGGGGTGGGGAGATTCAAATTCAAAATCAACCATTATTGAACAAATTCATATCAATCCGACTGATTAAATAGCATCACTATTGCACTAATTAGTCAGTGCACATGCAGCATCAGGCTACACAGGGCATGTTGCACCTCCAGAGGCTGTCCCCTGAGTACAGAAACAGCTCCATGTGTAGGCCCAGCACCAGCCCATCATCATTTACAACGATGGCCTCCACGTGGACGAGGATGTGGCAGCCGGCGTACATAGCCAACGCCACTGCATCCCGCAGTGCATCCATGGGGTTCCCAGTTGCATGGGTGCCGTTGAAGGCCTTGAGGGCCAGCGGATGGTCCCCGCCCTCCACCTGCACGAGGAAAATACATTTTTTTATTTCACTAATTACTTACGCTACCACAGGGCAAAGAAGAGTGCACAAAGAGAAAGGTATTGGCCACCTGCCTGACATTAAACATTGAAATTTCCCTACCTGCACCACCATGTAGCGGAAGGAAATGCTGGCGGCTGTGGCCAGTCGCATCAGCGGGCTGCCTAACACCACCAGCTGCGTCAGTGCAGATTCCAGCTCTTCTAGCTCGAGCCCAAGTGAGGGCATCCTGCGGCATGCCAAAGAAATGGGTAATTTAACAGTAATAGACTACGCAACCTGTCCTTGAACAGGCCCGTTGATTGAGGAATAGGAGGTAGCAAATACAAGGGCATTGCCCGCCTGTCCAATACTTCCCCTACCTGAGATTTGTCACAGCAGGTCCCAACCCCACGTGCACGCTCTGTGCATGACCGCCCTGTCCCCAGATGGTGCTGATGGGGTGCTGTTGCAATTGGAGTGAGAGCTCCTCAATGCAGGTGGGGAGCCCGTCCAGGATGTTGCAGTTGATGGTTGGTGGCGCAGAGGGGCTGGCTTTAGGGTTTCTTCCAGGCCAGGTGAAGAAGGCCGCGGCTGGGAGGCTCTGGGCAATGATGGGGACAGACGGGACTGCGCAGGATGTGAAACAGGGTGTCAGAACGTCGCGCGAGGAATGGTGCATACAGGGCAAAACATCCAGCAACAGAAACACTGCTGTGGCGCTGCAAAACCCTACACCCTAAACAGGCAGGCTGGCAGATTAGGCAAATAAGGAATGGCAAGGAGTGGTGGCAGCAAAACAGGGGACCTTCAGGTCAGGCCTGCGCACCTTGCGCCACTGGCTCCGCCTCCCTCCTGATGCACAACCGGGGAACTGGCGGCACATCCTTCATGAGGAGCACCCGCATCCTGCGGAAGCCTGCACAACCACAGCAACTGTCAGAAAAGTATCAGTAATTGTTACTGGGGCACAACAAAGACATCACAAGGCAGAAAGTACACAAAGAGTCCAGTACTAGTATGTGCACTTGTGCGCTCAACCCACCTGCGGTGCTGCTCCTCTGCTGCTGGTGCCCTGCTTCCAAGCAGAGCACCTCCGCACCCTTCCTGTGTGCGTCCTCATCGACTGGCTCGGCTGGGAACCCTGCACAGTGGAACAGTGGCTGTCAGCACGTGAAACACAGGGTAAATTCAACCTTTAAAGGTGCTAGGCATCACAGGGAAAACACCAGCACATGTGCAATGTGCAATGTGCCATATGGTATCAAATGAGACCAAACACACCTTGGGTGTCAGCCGTCCTCTGCTCGTGCACCTCATTTGAAGCGGTGGCAACTTGGGCCTCCTGGACAGCGACGACGGCTGGGGTCAAGACTGCTGCTGAAGCTTGGGTGGAAGCTGCTGCAGCCTCGCTGCACCGTGGTTGGGCCGCAGCTTCGGGGGTGGGCCGCAGTACCACTCGTGCGATGGGTGGCAGCACGATGGGTGGCTGCACCAGATGACCAGAGTACCCGCAGGAGAAGCTCTGGCCAGGCCTCGAACGGCCCCAGGTGAAGCCCTGACCAAGCCCCGCAGTGCGGTGGGGGGATGAGAGGAGCTTCACACGTCGGGCGCCATGGTGGGAGGCCTTGAACGCAAATGCGTTGAGAACAAATTCGCGAGCGCCTGCAAAGACACAAAGACACATTTTTAAAGAGAGTGCGGGGCATTGACGTGAAACAAGGGTGCATGTGAGCGTGCAAACTCATTTTCATGCACGGTCAACGCATGTAACATGTGGCGTCAGCAATGTGAATCGTGGGACGGCCGACTCATACGAAACTAGCTGCAGACGAAAGAAAGAAACGATAAAAACGCCAAGAAACAATACTGATAGCTTGGTACTGTCAGCACGGCTTTCACAGAGTGCGGGTGCAAAGGTTTTTGGTTGTAAGTGGTTTCAAACCCATCAGCAGGTCGGCGAATGGTGGTCAGAGGCAAATGACCAACCAATCAACGTGATCAGACGCACTATCAACGCAGAATACGTTATGGCATATAGCAAAGCACTAATGTGGCCTAGAAAGCGTTGGAACGAGGGACTTTGTGCTGCTCTTTCGCACACCGGTGGTACCGAGGCCCCCCATCGCAGGGGCTGCTATTCAAACCACAACCCTCGCCCCTGTGGCGACGCACCGACGTTGCTCACGCAAACCTGGTATAACACACGCTTGCACTCACCTTTGCAAAGCGCTTGGAGGACAGAAGCAGGCCTTCGGCTGTCCATCCTCCAAAAGGGGGTTTGCCTCGGCAATCGCGGCTCGCTTGCAGCAGCGCAACTTGGAGAATAGGCAGTGTGATAGCTGTTTGAATACGAAATGCACCAAGATCGGAGTATTGATGGAGGGTTGCAACGTTCACACAGACAAAAAAAGTTGCTCGTGTTGCGGGTCAACAGCCTATATGTGTGTGCAGTCAAAGCTGTCTGACGCCGTGCTGACTTGGGGGGCAGGAAGGGGGATGCTAATAGTGCAGCCACAAAACAACCCAACCAACGACCTCCTGCTGGAGTGTGAGTGCATGAGGAGTGGTCCATGTGGCCAGAAATACATCGCCCCAGGTGGGTGCAGCGTTTCCAACACCTTTCCTGCTCGGCATGCGAGGCAAGGGCTGTCATGTCAGGAGGGTTGGTGCAGTGGCCCACGATAGCCACGCCTGGCAGAAGGACCCTTGGAAGGTGGTAGTACCCAGCAGCACCTAGGATATGAGATTTTGATGCCCATCAACATACAAGCAGCTCTCACAGGCTTTGTGCAAGCTGGGCTGGGTGCATGCATGCATCTGCCGCTTCACTGGTCCACCTTATGCATGCATTGCAGTGCCAACACCATTGGCCCAATGCACGTGCAGGCGTGTCTGTTTCTAATATTCAAAGTGGGCATGCTGCGTTTCGGCAACCTCTCACACGCCCTTCAGGCCAGTACACCTCGGTTGCAATACCCACTGATGCATTCATTGTCCACTAGTGGAAGTTTGGTTGGCACCCAACACAATTGGCACCCACTACAAGAGTGACCCACTAAAGATGTGACATTTTGGCACTTTTTGCCAATCACCCGACACTTGCAAGCTGGGCTCGTTGCTCAAGAAGTCGTTTTTGGTTGTCCCAACGCCCCCATCGCACCCACACCCAACTGTGAACTCTGACAGTGCTCCTACACTGGGTACAACCAACTCTGCTTGTCGATTGGCGCGCACAGCTGCATCAATACTATTCCATGTATGATTGGTGGTTATCTGCTCTTTGCCCCAATGCAAAAATGCATCTGCTCATGAGCGTACATTTGCAGCGCCCATTGGCGGGCACTGCCAGTGCAGAAGGCGCCCACATGTACACAAGCCTGCAGTCATGCCAGAGGTGGTCGGATGGCACTAATCTTGCTACTGACTTCAAGTGTCAAACCTAGGCCATGCTGCCTGTGACGTCACATGATTGGCTCTGGATTGGACCAATTGCTGACATCATTTATATAGGTCCTGTAGACGTTGCCAAGATCTCATCAAACTACTGGCATTCTGCCTGTTACAACACATATACGACTATGCCATGTTGAAAATATGCTTAGTCTATACCAAATATGTATGGCACACATCCACCCCTCTACCCGTGGGTGGCACCTCTCTCACTTGCAACACAACCCCCGCTATTATTCCCCTCCTATACCCAGCTATATATGCTGCACCACCCACCACCCATCTGCTGCAGACAGCCACTCCTGTGCCAGCACATCTGATAACACATTCCCATATGGTACAATACTCCCAGTCTAACATGCTGGCCCCCCAGGCATCACAGCTGCCGCCTCCCGCAAAGCGCCATCGTCCCCATGCAATCCCCTATACCACATCATCGAGTGATGGCGCGCCATCCCAGTAGTCATATTGCTGCTGCCTTTGTAGACGACGCGCCATTTGCCAATGATACACCAGTCCCAATGCCATTGCTGCTGCCATCTCAGGCACCATTCCAGAGGCCATTGCTGCTCAGGCCACGCGCCATTCCCCTGATGCAATCGCCACCGCTGCATCATCCGGATTCACGTCGTCCCCCTCCAGGGCCTTTGGGTCCCCTTGCTCGATGAACACTAGGAGGTCACCGGCGTCAAGCTGGTCGCCCTGGGAGGTACACACGAGGGGAGGGGTGTCAAGAAATTCCTCTGGATTGCAAAGAGAAGGAAGGAGTCGCATGGTCACGAATGTCCAACAGACACAGGTACTTCAAATAGTGCCTCCACAACAATCTTTCGTTGGCTACCCATCAAGCTACGCATCACCATCAATTTCCGCACGCTTTACTTGGCCTCAACACACACCAAACAACCCACAACCTCGACCACAGCCAGCCCCCCACCTCCACACGCACCGCCACTTTCTCGCACACAGCGCATACGCCGGTCTCCATCTTGATTGCACTCAGCACCACCAGCACTATCCTCCCCACACACATCCCGTCACACACCTTGACCAACACCCTGCACTCTTATCTGCCCCATCCCCAACACCCCGCACACCCACCCACCCACCTTGACCACCGCCACATGGCGAACGTTGCCGCCACATGGCGCGCACACGCTGGTCTCCATCTTCATTGCACTCAACACCACCAGGCGCTGACCCGCAGCCACCCACTCCCCAGGCCTCGCAGCCACCTCCAGCACCTCCCCTGACATGGGTGCAGTCACGCTGCCAAGCACAGACAGGTCGCCCTTCTCGCGCAGGGGCCGCTTGGCTGCGGGTGGGGGGAGGGAGGGGGGTGAGGGGGTGAATGGGGGCTGCTGTCTGCGCACGCGGTGTGGAGGTGCAAGGGTGTAGGGTTTTTTTTAGGGTTTTGGGTCAGCTGCGCAGCCATCTCCCCAAGCCCTACCAAAACCCCAAACCCTACCAATACGGCACAAACACGCGACCAAACCCTCCACAAACCCCCAAACGCACCCACTGTGGCTGCGCTGGCCGCCGTCCTGTCTTCCACCTCCACCACCTTAGGCAACCAGTTGATTTCAAAGAACACATCCCAGGTGCCGCTGGGGGTGACCCCGCCGTCCCCCCACACTCACCCTACCAAAACCCCAATAAAACCCTACCCAAACGGCACAACTCGCAACCACCCCCCCAACTCACCCACTGTCGCCGCACTGGCGGCGGTCCGGTCCTCCACCTCCACCACCCGCGGTACCCCGTTGATCTCGAAAAACACGTCTCGGGTGCCGCTGGGTGTGAGGTCTCCCTTTGCCTTCAGCTTGATGTGCACGTTGTTCCCCTGGGACAGCTCAAACTCAATCTCCTCGTCGACCCCAAGTGGGGTGAGGAAGGCGCGCGTGGGCAGGTTCTCGATGTAGTGGCTGTACTTGAGCACGTACTGCCTGCGGGGGTGGGTGTGGGGGTGTGTGGGTGGTGGAGGTGGAGGTGAAGGTGGAGGTTAGCCAGTGTGGTGGCAGTGGTGCGTGGTGCGGAGGGTGTGTGGGGAGGGTTTGTGGAGGGTTTAATAGGGTTTGGCGGCGCGCGTGCGCAGGATCTCAATGCATTGGCTGTACATAACCATGTTGTGCCTGCCAGGAAGCGGAGTGCCTTGTGGTGAGAGGGTTATGGGGGTGTTGACTAGGGATTTTGGGAGGTACTTGTCCGTGAAACGCCGCTGCAGTGTTATGGCATAGTAAACCCTCTGGCATGGTTCACCCTTGTCCTCTAGGGTTTAGGGTTTGCGCACCTGTACTCCTCGTACACCTTGGGGTAGATTGCCGCTGACAGCACATCCTTGTGGGTGATGCTGGCGGTGCCCTGGTACTTGTCACGCAGGACCTGTGGGGCAAAAAATGGGGGAGACGGGGTCAAATGCCACGTGCCGGCATGGGCTCAGCCAGGAACCCAGGCAATGCATTTGTGCCTGCTGCATGAAAGTTGAAGCGACCGCATCCGTTGCATGGGATGCACTGCCGCATGGCATGCAACCTTGGCTGCTCTATCGCACATGCCCCAGCACCCACCCTGGTGTATGCAACCACCCCCATCATGTGCCCCCCGTGCGCTCCCAATGGCACCCTTGAACCCACATGCCCCAACACCGGCCTGCTCCAGCCAGGGGTATACTAATATACCAACGTTAGTATATTAGTATACCCCTGGTCCAGCTGCCAGAGGGTCTCATCGGCCATGCTTGTCCTCTATCGCTGACCTGATTTTGGCTACCCTGACCTCATTGACAACTGTTCCACTTGCATGCCAATGCATGCCCCCAGTGGTGCCCAAATATCACACGCAAACCCCACATGCACCAACCCGCACCCACCTCCCCCAGCTACCCAAGCCTCACCTGCTCCAGCTGCCTTAGGTTGACATCCGCCATGCTTGCCCCAGGCCTGCCCTCTATCACTGGGCGCCCCTTGAGCACCTTGCTGCGCAGGGGCTCGGGGAATCCAAAAGGGGGCTGCCCGATGTAGCCCTGGAGGTACTCAACCACGCTGCAGGGGAGAAGGAGACTTACTTGCAAGCGTTTCAACGATACAGCCAGATCAGCAGGGGGGTGAGACAGGGGGTAAATGGGTGCGCAAGGCATGCGTCGGCCTTACTTGCGTTTCTGAGGGGAGGAGTATGTAATGAGCTCCACCAAGGTTTTGCCCCACCTCAATGGCAGTGACAGCTCCTCCCCGTTCTCCACCAGGCTGCTGAGGGTTTAGGGTTTTACAAGTTAGGGTTTTGTTAGGGTTTGCCCCCACCTTGATGGCAGCGACAGCTCGTCTGCTTTCTCCACCAGGCTGTGCTCATCCAGGTTGTTTTGCACCATGAACTGGGCTAGGTCGCCAACAACCTTGCTGCTGGGGGTCACCTGCAAGGGGGGGGAAACAAATCAATGGAAAGCGGCGCTGCAGGTGTGTGGGTGTGGCTCCCTGATTATGCATACAACTGCATGGCCTCCTCCTGACACTCCGATCCCAAACTAGTTTATATTTCTACAGATGGGAGAGTGTGATGAGCAAGTATGATGTGAGAGAATGATGACCTTTTAATATTTAGAACCATAGCGAACCGGGAGCTTCAAAACGTTTCCAAGCTGGAGGCACGCCACAGCAATGTGTACCATTCCCAGCGTGCCCCCCCCCCCCTTTCCCCTCCTCCTCACCTTGACAATATCCCCCAGCGCCCGGTTGGCCGCCGCGTACGCATTTTTCACCTTGTCCCACTGGTCGCCTAATCCCAGGGACTCCGCCTGAAACTTGAGGTTTGTGTACTGGCCCCCCGGCATTTCGTGGTAGTACACCTCCGATGAGGATGCACACAGATTGGATTCGAATGGAGAATACAGCCCCCTGGTGTGCTCCCAGTACAGGATGAGGTCAAGCAGCTCGGTGCGGTCGATGCCTGCAGGGAAGGGTTTTGTATTATGGATTTTGTATGAGATTATCAAAGTCTCAGGGTTGCTCGCTTGCACATGCTTCCAGTATAGCATGAGGTCGAGCAGCTCGGGGCGGTTGATACCTGCAGGGTAAGGTTCTCATGGCAGGGTTTCCGTGAGGAGAATCTAAACATCTAGGTTTTATTGCAAGAAGGTTTTCGCAATGTAGGTGCGGTCTATTGTACAGAATTCACCATCGTCAGCATAGGGCTTACAGGTTTAGGGTTTCTGCTGCAAGTAGGTACTGTATCACATCTTCCACATGGACACACTGGTGTAAACATTTAAATTTAATCAGTAACAAATTATCACTAATAATTAAAAGTGCACACGCACGCACCTGTATCCAGCTCCGTGCCGTACAGCGCATTCACCAGCGCCCCCATGGAGGGCTGGCTGGTGGTCCCGCTCATGCTGTCGATGGCGCAGTCAACCATGTCGGCACCCGCGGCAGCGGCAGCAAGCTGCACAGCCACCCCCAGACCGGCGGTGTCGTGGGTGTGCACGTGCAGGGGGGTGTTGGGGAAACGCGCCCTGCAGGGAGGAGGGAGGAATCAGAATTTGGCAGATTGCAAAAGACTGTGGGTTTTTCTCCTGGCTTTGGGAGAGTTTTGTATGATTTTGGGTGTGGATTGGTAGGGTCCAAGCTGCACAGCCACTTACAGACCGGTGGTGTCGTGGGTGTGCACGTGTAGGGGGGTGTTGGGGAAACGCTCCCTGCGGAGGTATAAAGATGTTGGAAAGTTGCACAAGAAGATGGCCTGGCAGGAATCGCTGAGTCGGGGGTGTCTTAGGCTAAGCTAGCAGCTTGCAATGGAATAAGTTTTTACATTGAGTTCTGGTTATGCCTTTCCTTAAGTCCAAAACCCCCAATTGTCGGTGCCTATAGCTTAAGCAGCCCCACCATCACAAGGCTTAGGGATTTTACAGAGTACCTACTTGATCAGCAGGAGATGGAAAGAATTAAGGATGTCAGGGTTTGCATGGATTGAGGATGGTGTGGCTCAACAATAGATTGGAATCATGGTTGTGGCACAATTGCCTGACGGCATTGGCAATCCGTAACTTTAGGAAACATCACCGTAGCACCAACCACACCCGCATACATGCATCCTGCCAAAATGCTGTTACCTGATGTTGCGTGAACTATGCATGACCTGTGCAAGTATCCAGCCCACAGATGTAGAAGCATGAATTGAAGCCTCCAAACCCTACCTTAGGGTCGACACCAGGGGTGGATGCCGCCTGTGACATGAGCAGCCCCGCCATCACAGGGTTTAGTTAGGGTTTTCACTGCACACAGTACCCTACCTTAGGGCCGACACCAGGGTGGTTGCTGCCTGTGGCTTGAGCAGCCCCGCCATGTCCTTTATGGCCAGTGAATGCACCCCATGCTCCACCAGGGCCTCGGCAAGGGAGAGGTAGTAGTCGAGGGTGTACTGAGGGAAGGGAAGGGGAGGGGAGGGTCAGAACCGCTGATGATTGTATTTTGGACAGGTAATAATCAGGGGTGTACTGAGGGGAGGGAGGGAAGGGGCGTGAGAAAGTCATGCTGGCTATGATTGAAATGCACATTGAGCAGTATGGGCACTACCGGGCAGGTATGAAACATATGCTGTAACCCAAACTCAATGAGCCGTAGCATTTGGGCGTTGACTCCAATCATTCCCTCCACGTCTTTCCTCTGATAATTTGTTTTGGACCAGAGTGTGCGACCAGGCCAAATCCCCAGTCCTGAACCCTACCCCAAACCCCACCCAGAAACCCTTACATTTGAGCTCCGTGTGATGTCCCCTGTGTAGCAAATAGTGCCCTCCACCACGCCCCCTGCAGCCCGCACAGCATCCACCCCAAACTTGAGGTTGTCGAGGTAGTTCAAGGAGTCAAACACCCGGAAGATGTCCATCCCGGACTTGACCGACTGGGTGCAGAAGGCGCGCACCACGTTGTCGGCATAGCTGGTGTAGCCTACAGCGTTGGCGCCGCGCAGCAGCATCTGCGAGGTGCGGGGGATTTTTGGTGCCAAAACCCTAAAACCCTAAACCCTCAAAACCCCATTCTGTGCGTGTGGGGGGGTGATGTTTGGGTTGGTGTCAGGGAGGAGCGGGTGGTGGCTTGGGTGGTGGGTGATGGCAGGGTATAAAAACCCTAATTTTAAACCCTACACCCCTGTGGTCTCGTATCGCAGCAGCAGTGCAACTGTCGGGACAAGCCACCCACCTGGTATCCTTGTTCACCGGACACTCCGCCCCAAAACCTAGCCCCAAAGCCTAGTCCCACAGACCGCACCTGGAAGGGTATGTTTGGCACCGCCTCGCGCAGCAGCTCCAGTCTCCTCCAGGGGTCCTCATGCAGGAACCTCAGCGCCACGTCAAAGGTTGCGCCCCCCCACATCTCAAGGGAGGCGGCGGGGGACAGGATGGCGGCGGTGGCGGGCGCGGCGCGCAGCAGGTCGTGCGTGCGCATGCGGGTGGCCAGCAGGGACTGGTGTGCGTCGCGCCTGGGGTAGCAGGGACTTTGTCAGGGTTTGCGACAGGTGTCATGGCGCCACCCTGACCATGCGGGTGGTGAGACTAGTGGGCGCGGTGCCCGGGGTTGCAGTATTGTGGTACATCTCTCAGTACTGTCTCGCAGAGGGCTGATGACGCTGTGCGCACGCGTTATGGGCATTCTCATGAATCGCATGTCGCGCATCGCGCCTGGGGTAGCAAGGGGCATGTAAGGGATTTGCTGCGTTCCATTTAGAGATAATATTTATTGATTATTGGGGGACTTGGCTAGGCTAAGGGGACTTGGCTAGGCTATCAGGTACAGGGTGGCAGCAATAGGTGCGCACCATGTGGTATCCGTGAGCAGCACCCCCTTGTGCTCCCGCACCGCCTTGGCCCACCCCTCGGGCCCCTCGCGCAGCAGCACATCCCGCCATCCCCCCGGGGGCGCGCCACCGGCAAACCGCTCCGGCACGGGTGGGGGGTTGGGGGTCAGGCGGGAGGGGGGCCGGCCAATTGCCCCCGGATGCTGTGCGCCATTCACCACCTGTGGGGGAGGGTGGGGAAGGAGTGTTTAGAGGAGGACTCCGCAAAGTTTTGTTTCCGGTGCCTGTGGGGGGTGTGAAGGAGGGTTTGCTTGCATGTTGTCTGGTGACCCTCTGCGGGCCCCATCCGTAAACAGTGTACCGCATTAACAGGGGTGCGATTATTGGTTTGGATCAAGGTATTATCTCTTGTCAATATGAGATTGACCCATGAACGCTCATGATCACATGCATGTGAACTGATGGACTTCACGGGTTCAACCTCATCGCCAATGGACCACATTTAGTACCTAGGTACGCTTCACCTCCAAAATCCTACGACAAACACACACACACATGCAATAACCTGGGAATGGTACAACACCGCACCGGGACAGCCAAATCCTCCCCACATGTTCCACATCCCTTGATGACATATGAACCGCACCTGGTCCGCCAGGAACATGAGCACTTTCGAGCTCTGGATTGACCCCATGGTATTCATTTGGAACAGCTGCGGGTTGCGTTCAATGAAGCTGGTGCGCGCATCCCCCGCCAGGAACTCAGGGTGGCGCAACACATTCTCCAGAAACAGGATGTTGGTCTTCACGCCCCTGATCTGGAACTCGTACAGCGCGCGCTGCATCTTCTGGATGGCGCTGAAGAAGGTGGGGCCGCGGCAGATGACCTGATCCAATACAGGCCAAGTTTAAGTGTGTTGGGGTGTGGGGGTGAGGCCGGGTGAGTGGGGGTTAAGTGGTGGGGTGGGTGGAGGGTATGTTCACGCCGCGGATCTGGAACTCATACAGCGCGCGCTGCATCTTCTGGGTAGCGCTAAAGAAGATAGCCCCAAATGACCTGAGGGGGGCCGGAATTTAGGGCGGGAGGCTTGATTGGGTGTGACAGGTGATGGAACAACGGCTACCTCTAGTACACCCCGAGAAGTATACCCAACACTTCAGGGTTTGGCACAGCCTTTGACATGATTGTACTTACAAATATGACAAAACATATTCAACACAGCGTTCATTGCAGTGGCTCGTCAATTGTAGTACTTGCATCCATGCACTGTGGCAGATGCCAGCTGTTGGGGTTTTGACCACATACTGTTAGGGTTTTAGAGGCATGGAAAAACCCTAACCACACACACCTTCACCAGCAGGGAGTCATAATGCCTGGACACCACATTTCCCGCAGTCATGGCCCCATCCAGCCGAATCCCAGGGCCTCCAGGGGACCTATAGGTCTGAATCCGGCCGGAATCTGGCTGGAAATTTTGCTCGGGGTCCTCGCTGGTCACCCTGCATTGGATTGCATACCCGCTGGGGGGTGCAATGTCTGCCTGGCTGCCGATGCCCAAATCTGACAGCTTGGCCCCCCCCGCAATCTTGATTTGGGCCTGGACCAGGTCGATCCCCGTGATCTCTTCGGTCACTGTGTGCTCCACCTGTGGAAAGGAAAAGGAGGGGAATCACTTTGAATTAGGGTCCACCTAGGGTTTGGCGAGCTTGTGATCTCCTTGGTTCTGTGTGCTCCGCCTTGTGGGGGATTGGGTGGGTGACCATAGGTTAGGGTTCCACCTTGAGGAGGGTGTAGGGGAGGAGATTAGGGTTCCAGAAGCAGCGGTATGCCAGGGGGATACGAAAGGGAAGGATCTGAGAGCTTGGCACAGTGGTGGCAGTAGCGGGGGTTATTGACAAACGTGCGTTGTTTGTGGGACAGGGAAGAGCCCTACATACTGGCTAGTGTACAATGTGTAACGTATGGAATTTCATGCACTACGATGTAAACCCACTGTATAGCGTGTACATGCACCCTACGTGGCGAGTATACCCCTCACCTGTATGCGCGGGTTGACCTCCAGGAAGTAGTGCCCCCCTTGGCCATCAACCATGAACTCCACAGTGCCTGCGTTGCGGTACCCAACAGCCCGCGCAAGCTTGACTGCATCCTCAAACAGCGCGGCCCGCACCTTGGGGTCAAGCCCATAGGCGGGGGCCAGCTCGACAACCTGCACAAGGGTTTGGATGGGGTTTGTGGTGGGTTTTAGGGAATCAATCTTGCTTGACTGCACCGTATTGCAGGCTGTAAGCCTTGGGTCGGGGCCAGCTCAGCCACCTCTAAAAGAATTTGCGGTGCAATGCCTATACAGGCAGTGCAGTTTGAAATCCATGACTGTCCACCAGGCGGCATACCCACCAGGTACAAAACCCAGATTAGCCGGAGCTTGACCAGAGTTACGCCGCAACTTGCCCTCATCCCCCCATCCCCCATCCCCACCTGGTGCCTCCGCTCAAACAGGTGCACTACAAACCCTAGACCTTCATTCCTAAACCCTAAACACTTTACCTTTTGGTGCCGCCTCTGCACGCTGCAGTCGCGCTCGTACAGGTGCACCACGTTGCCGTGGTTGTCAGCCAGGATCTGCGGGGAGGGGGCAAGGGGGGTCAGGTCACGTGGAAAGAACCAGGGTCAAAGGGGGGTCAGGATCTGCGGGGGGAGGTGTGCGTGGGGAAAAGGTCATGAGGAGATTGCTGACCACATGAAAGCAATTTGCATGCACAATGTGTCCAAGATGTTGTCATGATGGACATGATCAACAAAGATCAGAATTGCTTCATAAAGCCGAGCCCCTTTTACATCTCAATATGCATCATGTGCACATCCCTAGATATGCGCCCATCTCCCCAACCCCATTCCCCTACCCACCTGAATCTCAATGTGGCGCGGGTCCTCCACGCACTTCTCAGCAAACATGCGCCCATCGCCAAAGGCCGCCAGCGCCTCGCTGGATGCGCGGTTGAACAGGTCAGCCATCTCGGACTCTGCAAGTGGGGAAGTGAGGTCGAATGGAGTGGGTAAAGGGAAGTGCGGAGCGCGTGTGTGGTAAGGTGACAGTAGCGGGTGTGCATCAAAATGGCCTTGAGGTGGTTTGTGGCATTGAAAAGGTAGCTTACTTTTGAGTGCGTGGAAGCACTGCAGTGTGCGCCCGGCCTCTACAAATATGCGAGAGGCATCCTAGGAGGCAAGCCTATTGCATGGTTTACCCTATTCAGGATTTCCGCCTGATATGGGTGCCCCTCCCCACCTGTCCGCACCACCCGCATCCCCCTGCCCCCCCCTCCCATGGCCGCCTTGAGCATGATAGGGTACCCAGCCTCTGCAGCAAACACCAGCGCCTCATCCGCACTGGCGATGGCTGAGGGTGTGCCCGGCACCACAGGCACCCCGCAGGAGATGGCCAGCGCACGTGCGGCTGTCTTGTCTCCCATGGCCTGCGGGATAGGGTTTTAACTTTGGGGTTTGGTCTGGGGCAGGGGCCTGTGGGCAAGGCAGCGGTCTCCTAAACCCTAAACAGACCCTGATTCAGGCACTGTGGCCTGGGGCCTGGGTGACCGAGGAGTGAGTGGAGGGGTCAGGGTTTGGGATGAAGTGAAACCCTGACGAGGATGTGCTGTGATGCCATGCTTTTTCAGGCAGGGTTTGCATCAGAGTGGTCGATGGGCAGCGGGAAACCCTGACACGGGTTTCCGATGCGATGCGCCTGGTCAAACACAAGGGCCAGTTTAGGGTATCGTCACGGGTAATCCTCCTACCTCAATGGTCTCTGGCAAGGGCCCCACAAATGTGATCCCCTCCTCCCCACACCGCCTCGCAAATTCCGCATTTTCGCTCAGAAACCCGTACCCCGGGTGGATCACATCCACCCCATGCGCCTTGGCCACCTTGATTATGCCCTCCACATCCAGGTAGCATTGCACGGGGGTCATGTCCTGGGCCCCTATTGGGTAGGACTCATCTGCCTTGTAGCGGTGGGGCTGCAGGCGGTCTGCCGCGGAGTAGATGGCGAGCTGCAAGGGGGGAGGGGAAGATAGTGGTGGAGAGTGAGGGAGGATAAGAAGATTTGAACACTGTTCCTACCCCGGTGTGGCCGACGCATATTGCATAGCTTCATGCCTTCTGCCATGCCCAGGGGCAATGGGTCAAGGTATGCGCCAGAGAGCGTGTGCGATGCATGCACTGCAAATAAAAAGCAACATTTTCTACCACTCATAGATTGCCCAAGATGGGAGATGCTGGTCAGCGCCATTTCACCCCATATGCCGCATACGGTATGCGCCATCCCATGCATGGGCATTACCATGCGCCGGAGCATGGCGTGTCAGTGCCTTTCAAAGCCTGTACCCCCGCTGCCGCGCACAAGTATTCAATATTGTTGGAAACGCGCGGTGCGGGATACTGCCGCCCACAGGGTTGCCTACTAGGGTTTGTGCAGGGCAATAGTAGGGCGCACTCGACAGTGCTTAGGGTCCTACGGCATGCATGGGAACACCGCCTGAGGGGCGCCAAGATACCTGCTTCCCCTCAACAGCATACCGTACAACGCAGCCTGCTGGTTAGCTGAGCTGGTGCAAACTTGGTCCAAAGGATGCTTGACGTTACTATGCAGCATGCCTAACACACCATGGGTGTCAAAAAAGGTCCACCTTTGGGTCCAAAAAATGGCTGCCCAAAGCCAAATACAGGCACAAAGGCTGGCTATTTCCGGTGCAAGAGGGTGATACTTCGCTGCAGGCGTGGGTTTGCGGTCGAAACCCTAACAGCATGCGTACGTACCGTGCGCAGGCCTAGCTCAGTGCCTGCCCGGTACACGCGGACGGCTATCTCCCCCCGGTTGGCGCACAACACCTTCTTGAAGGGGGTCTCAGAGGCCTCATCAACCTGCAGGGACAGGGTTTGCAGGTCTGGGATCCCCCCACTGTGACATTTGTGCAGGCATGGTGCACTATGCATGCACTCAACAGAATATCCTCCACCCCCCAAACCGTACTGCTGACTATTCCCCAAGTGCACGGCGCTGGCCCCTTCTCCACCCACCGCAGAGTGCAGAGTCAACCACCCTGCATGCATGCATCGTCACCACCCCTTACCAGGATACCCTTTTCGTTGATGGTCACGGACGATACGGGCTGCTCGTGGCTAGAATAGTGCTTCAGCCCGTTAACAACAAGCGGGGACCGCCCCTTGAAAACCATATTTCTCTTGGAAATTGCCAGCCCGGGGCCTAAACGGCTGCGAAGGATCGAGCGTGGAACCGCCCCAGGCCGTGTCGAGGGATGGCGCACGCCCATCGGGGCGCACGCCATAGCATGCATATGCACCGCTGCTTGCATCACTGCGCACGAGCCATAGCAAGCGCAAGGGGTGTGTGAGAGGTGCGTTCAGTTGTTGAATCGCGCAAACTAGTGCGTGCGCTTAACACAGAGGGGTTTTGTGCAGTTGACTGCAGTCTGATAAGGCAACATATGAGGTTTCTGATT
The DNA here is from genome assembly GCA_032358255.1 of Heterotrichella gracilis. Lineage (NCBI taxonomy): Eukaryota > Xanthophyceae > Tribonematales > Xanthonemataceae > Heterotrichella > Heterotrichella gracilis. Next base: position 14,188 of record JAULBX010025409.1, on the reverse strand, counting down.
AGGGTTTAGGGTTTATGCCGGTAGGTCGTGCAAGGCCTACCTAAAGGGGCTGCATCAGCCCTCAGTCGAGCTTTCCAGCAAACCAGAAACTACACAATGCTGTTAAAGTAAACAGTGCACAGCATGCGCACCCGGTGGTACCCCATGTGCAATCGCATGTGCAACCCTATGTGCAATCTCGTCTCAAATTCCAACGTAATCTACCCTATGGTGGAACCCCTTGCTCCAGAGGACGATGGCAACCACTGCTAGCCCTCATACCAGCATCCAAGTGGAACAATGCCACTGGCGCAAGATAACGCAGTTCTGACAGGTGTTCCACGGTAGCGGCCACGTCCAGTTGGGTATTACAACCCTAGACCAGGGTGATAGGTAACGTAGGCCACCGGTGCACAGCAACACGTAAAATTGCGCAAGTGAGACACTCAACGGTCATCAAATGATAATAAAAAACGGTGCCAAAGCGCGTCCAAGAGAACACAGCCAAACAAGTTTGACAACCTGGCAGGAGCGCTTAATGGCAATACCACAACAAGCCTACAGTGAAGGCTCCCTAAATCCTAACCCCTAAGCGGCTGGCCAAGGAGCTAAACATAGATACCGCAGACACACACAAACTATCAAGGTGTGTTCCTATAACCCTTAAACCCTAAGCACACCCGACCCAACAAAACAGCATGAAGTTCAACCAAACACACGTCACAGCACGCATATGGTGGTGGAGGCAGGCAGGCATACCTGTGCTGCCGAGGCCAAATATGGCGTGAACATAAAGAAGTAAATGTATACACTTCACACTCGGCTGGGTGCTGCATGTGGGTGCAGACACACAGAGTCAGCTTCATGAGCCAGTGCTGCACACAATGCATATCTGTACCTTTATCCCTTTGAAGTTCGGCCAAAAAGAAGCTTTTGCAATCACCATCATACTCCCGATTGTATATGTCACGTACCCCAGAAATCTCCCCCTCCAATCCCCAAAAGAAAACAGCTCTAGCAAAACAAAAGGTCAAACAACAGTAACAACGACATGCCAAAACAGCTGGTCCAAATAGCCGCCACAATCACCCTCCCCCTTGCCTTCTTTCACTTCCTATTCTGCCAGCTGCAGCAATTTCCAATCGAGAATGATGGCATTTCAATCCAGAACAGCAACTAGAGCAAGGGGCCTGCAATAGTGTGCGCCCTAATCTCATGTGCATCCTTCAGCGGCAATATGCCCATGCCAGCGGCCGGGAATGCCTCAAGACTGCAACCCCAACTGTGCGCCCTACTCAGGGGTGTGGAGGCGCAGGCGGTTCGGGGTTGAAGGGGCTGGGTGCTGAGTCTGACAGCCAGGGGGAGCGCTTGGGATCGAAGTTGGAGGGGGGAGGGGAGTGCGCGGGAGGGGGTACCTGCGGGGGAGAGGAGGGGGGGATCAGGGGGATATCTTCAAGGCGGGGAAGCATGGGGAGGAAAGCAGATGGTCCCGGGGGAGGAGGGTGGAGGTGTATACAGGTCGTGGTGGCGCCTACCCTTGGCAAACCACGCGCCATACATGCACACCAAATTGCCAAGGAACCTTCAACCTTGTTGTGAACATAGAACTGAATTTCAGCACAGTGAAGCTGTAGGGCTGGAACCCATCAACACCGCAAGGTGAACCCATGTACACCGCGAGATCAACAAAGAGACATGAACGCTGCCTGCGAATGTAGATGCTTGGCACCGCACACAACGCAGGCTGCTAATGCAGCCCCTCCATTTGTTTGCATGCCCTGATTGGCGGTTGTATACATATATGCATGCAGTTCATGCCACTACTCAGCCGGCGCAAGTGGCCCCCATACCAACCTGTAGGGCTACACCATGTAGGGTTCTGTAGGGTAACAATCGCATGGCGCCGTACCTGGCCCTTCCCACCCGCTTGCGACTGCTCCCTGGGTAGCATCGCGCTGTCCCCAGATCCCGTCCTGCCATCCCCAGCCATTGCCATGTTATCCCCAGTCGCCACTGTGCTCTCCCCAGCCGATGCAACCCCCTCCCCAGCCGCCATCGCGCTATCCCCAGAACGCTCTCCGCCATTCCCAGCTACCATCTTGTTATCCCCAGACGCTTTTGTTCCATCCCCAGCGACCATCACGCTATCCCCGGCCTCTTTTACTCCATTCCCAGCCACCACCATGCTGTCCCCAGTTGCTGGACCGCTGTCCAAAGAGGGTATGCTCCCTGCAGACGGGACTGCACTTTCCCCACGGGGATCCCCGCTGTCCATGGGGATGGTGCTTGCGGGTGTGAGGCCGCCTGAGCTGTATTTACCAGATATCTGGGTGCGCGCCTGTGCCAGGGGGAAGCGAAATGAGGGGACTGGAAGTAAATACAATAGGTTGCGAGGATCAGTCGCACTGTCGATGGGGATGGTGCTTGCGGGTGTGAGGCCACCGGAACAGCACGCAACAGACACCTTGATGCGCGCCTGTGCAAGGGAGGGGAAGGGGACAAGCCCTCAAGATGGTGCAGGATATATACTAGAACACAGAGAAATGAAGCGTGCTCTGGCAGTGAGTGCGCATATCTTGAAAGGTTGTTGAGAGGAATTAGCGAGGAGGCGGCCAGTCCGAGAGGCGAAAATGGTGGTGTCAGGAGGGAGACATGGTGGTTGCCAGTAGTCCTTCCTAATTCCCCAAGTCCATTGGGAAATGCTACACTGGCTACACATTTGTACACGGGGCCAAAGCCCTAGCAAAAGCCCTACCTGCAGCAGCGCCACCGCTGCGCGCATTGCCTTCTCCGCCCCCCTGAGCGCCAGGATGACCTGCTTCATGGTGGGGCGCTGGGCGGGGTCAAGCACCGTGCACCAGGCAATCAAGTCGCACACGTCCTGGGGACAGTCGTCGGGCACGCTGCAGAGGGGAAGGCCGTTGGAACCAATTACCATCACTGCATGCATTGCGTTGGAACCTATACTGTGTGGTATAGGGTATTGGTTTAGGGTGTTGGGGCTAGGGTATTGGGGCCAAGCAGGGAGCGCCAGGCAATGAGCTCGCACACATCCTGGGGGCAGTCGCCAGGCACGCTGCAGGGGGATATGAGAAGGAAAAACGGTCACCAAGGGATGAGGTTGGGCAACAGCGGGACTTGCAATAGGAGGTGCAGGTAGGCACAAATGCGGGTTGGGGTAGGTGCTGCATTTGCTCCTTCAAACCTGGTCTGCACTACCCTGAATAAATACAAGACGTGCACCAACGCTACTTCACGTGTGAAGCCGCTGCTTCCCCGGGTCCCCTCCCCTTTTCCTTACATTAATTGCCTCCTCTGGCTCCTCATGGGCAGCTCCCCTGTGGCAATCTCCCACAGCGTGATGCCAAAGCTGTACACGTCAGCGCTGAAGCTCACGCCCTGGCCTGCAAGGGGGGAGGGGTACCCTAGCTCAGGGTACAGCAAAGGTGACGCTGGCAAGGGGAGAGAATGCCCTAGCTCAGGCATGCAAAGGGAGTAAATACCCTATCTCAGGACATGCCACAGCTGCACACACAAGGCTGTGTACATGATGCCTTTGCTTCCCCCCATAATATGCATTTGCGTGCGATTTTGGTCGAGTGGCCGTTCCCCTATTAGAACCCACTCCCACCCCCACACCCACCCCCACACCCAACACACACCCATCAGGATCTCCGGCGCCATCCACGAAAACGTGCCCTTGGCCTCGCCACCCAGCGAAGCCAGCGTGCGCTCAGCAATCTGGGCCATACCCACATCCGCAATCTTGGCGTGACCGTAGGCCGTGAGCAGCACGTTTGCAGACTTTATGTCCAGGTGCAGGACCTTGTTTTCGTGCAAGTAGTGTATCCCCTGGGCGGCCTCGAGGGCCACTTTGCACCCCCTCCTGTACCAGTTTATGGCCCCCTTGCGCAGCGCATTGAGCAGCGACCCCCCCTCGCACAGCTCGGTGACGATGATTGCGTTCTTGAGGGTCAGGTTGGCGCCCATGAACTGCGGAGGGAAGGGGGGGAAAGGGTTTAGGGTTTAGGGTTTATGTGGGGGTGTACATGTGCAGATGTTAGGATGGTGAAATTGCCAATGTCTTACACGGCTACTATGGTTGACGTTGGTGCCCATCAACCCGAGGGAAGTGGGGGAGGTTAATTTGGGAGTGTACAGATGTAAGGATGTTGCAAAGGTCAATGTCTGACATGGCTATGGTCGCATCCCTAGGGGAAGTGCCCATGAATTGCGGTGGACTGTGGGGCAAATTTGAGGGATGTAAAAAAATGCCATGGGGGCTGCACAGCTAAATAATGAATTAGAAGTAGCTGCACAGTTGATGATTCTGGTGCTACCAGGAACACACACGGCCTCGCTGCTGCTATGTCTAGGGTTATCACCAAATATGCCTAGGGTTTTAGGGTCCGAGATTCATCGGAATACGCACCTGCACCACGTGTGGGCTCTTGCATGCGCGCAGCACCTCGATCTCAGACACAAAATCCGCTGCCGCCTTGCCGTTCAGCTGCCCACCATGCTCCATCACCTTGACCGCAACAAACATGCCCTCCTTCCAACTGGCCTTGTACACCTGGCGGGAAAAGGGAGGAATGGGTGAGTACAACTTTTCCTCCTTGGCATTAGGGTTTAGGTGTGGGGTGAGTACGCGTAATTCCTCTCAGTGGATGCATCCCAGCCTGTATCTGTGCCTGTGAACCTCTACTTGGGCCACTGCCTTGCAGATGCACAAGTCTTCTCCTAGCGGAGCCATCCGATCGCTTGCAGATGCACGGGTCCTCCTCGTTGATGGTCCAATCGCAGGTGTTTAGGGTTTAGGGTTTACAGTCCAGTACATATACCCACCTTTCCAAAGGCGCCCTCCCCCAGCAGCCAATCGGAGCCGTCCGATCGCTTGCAGATGCACAGGTCCTCCTCCTTGATTGTCCAATCGTAGGTGCGACCAACCAGGTCCTTGGCATCGGCTTGCTCAATGTCAAACCGCATGCCTCGCTTCCGGCGCCGGATGAACTGCAAGGTATCGACCCAATCAGTTGGGATGAACGGCAAATGAACCACCAAGTCGTTTAGAATGAATTGCAAGTGATCCACTGAATCAGATAGGATGAAATGCAAATGACTTTGCAAACTAGTGTAAATGAACTGTAAGTGATCCACTAACACCCTGGATGTAATCATACCACTCCTGTGCTCTTGGGAAAGCAAGTACCATGAATACCCAGATTACAAGTGCAGCTACTATTACCATCACAAAAACAAGCTGCAGTAATAATTACCCCAACATGCAATTACTAGGGTTTCAAGGGCAGTCATCAGGGTTTCACCAGGGCAGTCACCAGGGTTTCAGTCCACACACCTCTAAGAATCCCTCCCCGACCTCCCGCTGCACATAATACATCCCCACCACCGTAGCCAGCACCGCCAGCAACACCGCCCCCACCACCCCACACACAATCCCCACCACCAGCCCCACATCCACACTGGAGGAGGCCGGGGGGAGGGGGGTGCAGCGGGGCAGGGGGGGGTTCAGCCCCGTCTGGCAGTACGTGGCTGACCCATTGACTGAGGCGCACAAAGAGAAAGAGGAGGGGTTGTTGGTGCACAGGCTGGGGTTGCCCGGGCGCACATACCTGCAGGGGTGGGGTGTGGGGTGTGGGTTGGGGTGGCCATATGTGCAGTTGTGGGGGTGAAAAGCATGCACAATGATGCATACAAACAACCACCCATGCCCACGTGCACACGATTGCGTGCATGGGAGCGATGGCAGGGCCAGGTGAAACATGCCACTTGCAACACCATACACCCTGTGGCATTGCTCTTACTACCCTGTAGGGTTTTTACCGGGCCAGGGTTTAAGTCTAGGGTTTTGCACCACTTACAGCTTGCCCAGGTTCACCATCGATGTGTTCCATTGGTCGGGGATGGCACCGGAGAAATTGTTCCCTGAGAATCCTAGGATGGAGATTGGGCATGGCTTGGCCCAGCCCACACCCCAGTTGTAGGGCAGGGGCCCGCTCATGTTATTATTGTCCACATACCTGCGGGAGGCAATCAGATGCGATGTAAAATGATTGGACATATGATCAGATTATCCAGAGGATTAGAGGATATCATTGTAGGGCAGGCGGCCGGTCATCCGATTGTTGTCCACATGCCTGCGGAATGCGATCCGATGTGATTTGGGGATGAAACAAAAACAGTTGAATTCAGTAAAGGATACCAGTGTGGAGAAGGGGGCAGCGTTCTCTGCCTTTGTCTGGCACACCCCTTTCCCCTAACACATACTTAGTGCCAGCAGGTCCCTCGTTCCCTTTCCGTGAGCCACAGACACCCACTCCCCACTTCCCTTCTCCCCACTCTCCTCCCCTTTCACTCTGCCAGCACGCCCCCCTTCCATCCCCCCTTTTCCACCCATTGCCACACATCACCCCACCCCCTCCGACCCCCACCCCACTCACAGTGCCAGCAGCCCCGCCGGGTAGCTGCCCTTTGCCCCCCATGACTCCGGAAGTGTGCCGCTGAACTGGTTGTTGTCAAGCCACCTGAGAGGGGGAGAAAAGGGTGAATTGTATGTAACTGCCTTGAATTGCGAGCAAGGAGATGAAGCGGGTGAAAAGGAATACCCAGTATGTGACAGTTTTGGTGGCGGTAAAAAATGTCCATTGTGGAACATATAATGCACTTGGAAGATGAATGTGACTGCCCATCAGGCTGTATTGCTGGAACGCATGCAGCTGAACTGTCTGTCCACCCCACGTACATTCTCGTGAGCTGCGGCAGGGACCTGTTGTATCCCCAGGATTCAGCCAGCGTCCCCGTGAAGCGGTTCCGGGACAGCACCAGGCGCTGCAGCCTGGGCAGATAGCCCCAGTTCTCAGGAAGCGACCCTGTCAGAGCATTGGCGCTCAGGTCCATGGTCCTACAGGGGGTAAAATTGGGGGATGGTGAGAGGAATTGGGGGCTGTACATGTGTGGGTGTGCGGGACGCAGGGGCCCCTATTCCATTGTCTTAATGTGTGGGGGGATGAGGTGATCTGGAAATGATAAAACATTAAGAAAAACATTTCCCAGCATACACAAGCCAAATGCTGCTCCAATATGGCGCAGCAGAGACATGTCCATTGCTAGGGTTAGGTTACTGGGTTGCTATATAGGGTTTTGCAATTGGTGTATTGCATGGGGTTTGTAGCACGTACTGCACAGCTCCCAGCGCCCTCCAGTTATCCGGCACACTCCCCGTCAGCCTGTTGGTGCTCATGTTCCTGCAAGGGGTTGAGAGGGGTGGAGTGCAGGGACCATGGCAGGGTTCACGCTAGGGTTTCTGTGCACGGCAGGCTGCAAGAGTCTTGCTGCATTGCTGGGAAACAAGGCATAGCAGTGGTGTGCCATAATCGAAAGGTAGGTCACACGCTGGGTGTACTGTGGCATTGGGGTTTTGTGGTGGCGCACAAAGCATACTATGAAGCAGTACGCCGGCCACGCAACGCCGTGTCAGGGGGAAGGGTCAAGGGGCCAACCATGCTAACATGCATGCCCCACACAGATCTGTCCATCGATGGACTTCTCTAGCGCTTCGGGTATATATCATGTACACAACAAGGTGGGTCCCTATTGTCAAACCCTAGCCAGCCAGTGCCAGGGTCCAAGGGGGTGTATCATACCACAGGCGCAGGTGTGACAGCATGCCCTCCGGCACGTTCCATGATGCTGGTATGGTCCCCTGGAATTGGTTATTGCCCAGTTGACTGCGGGAGGGGGAAAATGGGGTGGGTAGGAGGTATTTACACTTGCAAATGGGAGTCCCGCGAAGGGTGGATGCAACACTGCAAGGAGACGAATGGGACACTGCAAGGGGGAACAATGACCACCCGCAATAGTGGGGAGGAAATGCAGCACAGGGTGGCAATCACCACATCCCACCAGTGTGTGGCCAGAGTAGGGCGGGGAGCAGGGGGGAAAAGCCACAAGGGAGTGAGTCATTGTAGTTTGGAAGGGGGGCAGATGCAACAACACGTGGTCAATTTCCATACTAAGCGGGATCCCAAGGATCAAAGGTGTGTCTGCTCCTCACAGGTCCAGGAGATCAAAAAGGTGGTTAGGATTTAGGGTCTAGGGTCTCGGGTTCACTCACAAGTCCAGCAGGCTGGGGAGGTGGGTGACCCACTTGGCGGGCAGGGGACCAGTCAGGCGGTTGTCATTCAGGAGCCTGTGGGAAAAGGGGGAGGGTAAGATCATGGAACTTGGTGGTAGGGGGAATTCAAGCAGCTTAGTGTAAACAGACAGTTTATGAAACCGTTGGGTGAAAACTACATGCATACACACACATATGCCCACAGCGGCCATGCAGCCGATACTGTAGGGACACACACTTTGGGTCATTGGTTGGGGGTTTAGGGGTGATGTGGTAAATGCTTAGGGTTTGAGGGTTCTGGCGCACATGGACTCCAGTTGGAAGAATGAGGTGGGATTCTGCAGGTCCTCGCCGATGCCCCCCGTCAGCAAGTTATACGACAAATCCAGGTACTTGAGTGAAGGCCACAGCCCATTTTGGCCCCATGTGCCGGGGATGGGGCCAGTGAGCTGGTTATTTTGCACAACCCTGGGACCGGGGGCGTAAATCCGATTGTGACAACTTGCGCCCACCCAATAATGGAGGAAAATGTGCAGCAAGATGTGTGCAGATCAGTGCAACCCCCAGCAACGGCACCCTACACATGGCAATGCACCCCTGGCCTGGGGAGGAAAGCATGCAAGGGGGGTCCTAGCAGGGGTGGTCAAGAATAGGGCCCCCCACTCACATGTACTTCAGGAATGCAAATGCAAGGGGGTAAACCGCAGGGGTGGTCAAGGGGTAGGCCCCCGCACTCACATGTACTGCAGGTATGCGAAGGCCCCTTGCGTGCCCCAGGAGGCGGGGAGGGGGCCAGTGACGTTGTTCCAGCTCAAATCCCTGCAGACGTTGGGACCAGAGGAGGTCAGGGGTTAGGCACTGGGAAATCTCACCAGCATGCATCAAAGTGCACCCATGCGCACCCCCATAAACAGTATGTATGCACCTCGCCATCCAATACAATTTCACATGCATTTAAATGCACTCCTGTGCAGCCCCGTCGATACATGTGTGCACATCCTGCAGTGCAATTCACATGCACCCATGCATGCCCGCCCACTGGTGTGCGAAGCTCCTGCTTGACATTCACGTGCACCTACAGATACCCCACACGCCCCACCATATGCCAGACACTGCCCAAAGCAACCACCTCCCCCTCCACCCCCTGCCAACCACACTCACAGGCTGCGCAGCTTGCTCAGTCGTATCAGGGGTGTGGGTATGGACCCGGCGAGCTTGCCAGCAGGGGGGCAGGGCCCGGTGGGGTTGTCGCTGCAGCTCAGGTCGCTGCGGAGGGGAAAGGGTAGAAGTCAGCCTGTTGTAATACCTTATTGAGTTGAGAATGGTGCAAAGAGAGGTGGGGTTGTTGCTACCAGCTGGGGTCAAAAGGCAGGGCAAGGGTGGCCTGAGCATGGGGCAACATCCTAGTCACAATTTGTGGTGGGCCAAGAGACGGGGGTGCTGCTGCTTCTACAGCGGTGGTCTTCAAGGGCAGGTGGGGACAACACTCACATCATGTTCACCCACAAGGCACAGCATCCCACCCCCCACCGGGGACTCCACCGGGCCCCCCACTCACGTCACGTTCACCAATCCCACTAAACACAGCACCCCACCTCACCCCAATTCACCCCCCACCTGCCACCCCCATGCCCACCCACTCACATCATGTTCACCCATCCCATGAGGCACAGGACGCCCCCCCATCGCGGCGTGCCACATGGCAGGCTGTCAATGGTCCACCCCACGTAGTTGCGAGCTCGGCTGGCGTTGACAAAGTTTGGGAAGAAAGTGGCCGCTTGAAGCAGCACATCACCTGCAAAGGGAAGTAGGGTAGTGTTTGGGTGTGCGGGGTGAACACTGTCAGTGAGCCTGATGCCCTGTCGAGGGTCTAGGCAAGTGCCTGCACCCAACCCCCGACCCCGTACAGCCTGTGGCGTGTGCGTGCAGCAGTGCAGTGGGTATTGCCGTGGATGCGTGCTGTATGCAGGCCACCCCCTCATACTCATACCACACGTGCACCAGCGCTCTAAGCAGTCTGTTGCCGGGCATGTGCATGAAACCCTAAACCCTCGTCCCTATGTGAGGCGCAGGGACACTGCACGCCACAGCTGCCAGGGGTTGTGCAGAAAACCCCAGACCCTACACCCCACACCCTGCACACGCACGTTCCCTCGCCTGCTCCTCCAGTGTGGCTTCCACATAGGAGGCGCAGGGGCACGGGGCGCCACAGCTGGCAGCAGGAGGGGAAGCCGCCTGCTGGGCCTCCACACACCCCCACAACACCGCCAGAAGGAGGCATGTGAGGTGGAGGAAGGGGGGTGAGGGGTGGGGGCGCCGGCTGCCGGCTGCTGCCATGGCGGGTGGGCGGGTGGGTGTGGTGCTGGTGGTGCTTAGGGTGTGGGTGGGGTGTTGGGGTGAGGTGCTGGCTCGGCCGGGTGCGGCATGGTGGGGTGCGAAAGGTGGGGGCTGGCACGCGTGACTGGGAGCCAGGGTGTTGGAAGTTGTTGCTGCTGTGGCTGGTATGCGGTCTAGGGTTATCCAAGGGTTGCCATGTGCGGCTGCTGTAGGGGCTGCGCCCCTTGCCAGCCTTAAGACCGTGGGTGCAGGGCCACACTGCTGCATTGGCACACTTCCAACGTGGGGGCTTCAACCCAGGGCCAGTGCAGGAGCTCCTTCCAGAGTTGTCTGTCTGCTACAACACGTGGGTTGGGTGTGTCACAGGTCCAACTATCAGCTCTCCAAGGTTTGGCCAACCCGCCTGGTCCACAACAATGAGTGGCTGGGTACGCTGGGTCAAGTACTGGAGAGCCACGAAACGTTCCGACACTGGCACGATTGGCTTCAAGGGCGGCTTGGCTACGTTCAAGTGGTTCCAAAGCACGGCATACCTCCGCAGAGTACCTGACTCAAAAGAACAAGTTTCGAAACTTGACATTCGGCAACACGGTTCGAAACGCAGCAACACGGCGGGTCACGGTCTGATCGGTGTTAAACTGTTTGAGCTCGCTTGCCTGTTCCCCGGCCATCGCCCACAAAGTACTGTACTAGCTACCGTGCTCCAGACAGCGACAAGGACGCGTGGAAGAAAAGTGGTGATTATTGGTGCACATACGTAACCTGATGGTGGCATATGTGCCGTGATATTATTGTCACAAGTCGTTGCCTACTGATGTGTGCATCGGTCGGTCGGTATGGAGTATACCAAGGTCCTTTGCTTTGCTGCCACTGTACCTGATTGTTGCCGACCAGGGTTGGTGTCCAGGGTTGGTTGGCACTTCAAGGGCTGGTTGGGCCATTAGTCACGACAGGAATGTGTCGCAGCTGCAGTCAAAAGTGTGGCGTGAAAGGCTGCAGGGTGCAAGCATTGTCAAGCCTTAGTAGCGTTTGTATCTACTGCATGTTTTATGCACGAGACAACTGGCGGTTACTCGACTTTGAGTACGCAAAGTACCGTGCTTGTGGTTTCGTGTCACACACCCCTTGCAACAGTTGCCCAGTAATTTCCGGGCGAATCGCCTGTCACTTGGACTGTGGGCAAACAGCTTAAAAGCCCGCAAAGTAAGTTTATATGGAAGGATTAAACTTAGTGGATATGTTTGCATGGGGCTGCAGGGAGATTTGCCTGTCGTGATGCCATGTGTACATGTCAAATCCTGACGCATGCATAATTGTGGTTGTTGCCTAGCCCGCTGCCTCGAGTTATCTGACCAAAACCGGCAGCTCACCAGTATAGAATACAAAAGAAGAGTAAAACCCACCAACCCCTTTTCAATCCAATATCTTGTGGTGTTCCCACCAACAACGTTCGATTTTCTGGGAGGCCCCGATTGCAACAACGAAAGTGACTGATTGGAATCTCTTTGGGTCTAGCTTTCACCTGGCTGCATTTAGACTGTGCTGGGCTATCTTCAGCGCTCTCTGGCCACCTTTGAATGGAAGCCCTGAAAGAGTGCATCGACCACTGCGCGTTTGACTTTGGGGCTTTCCAGGCGTGCACTGCAACCTGCTGGGCCAACTCAGAGGTCGAGGTCGAGTCAGACCACCACTCTTCCATCCCTCCTGCAATTGCCATCCTCCTCACAGCCGTGGTGCTCATACCGCTGTCAGGTGAGCCACTGGATTGTAACAAGAAACCCACCTGTGTCCTTCAAGGTTGTGATCAAGTCTACCTTACAGGGATGCACAAGTCTACACGGATGCAGAAGTCTACATATGACCTAAAATTTCTTTGCTGAACTCAATAGCAACCGAATGTCTGGCCTGCATTTGAGTCCCAGTCTCGAGGCCCCGACTCTGGGCTGGAGACCCTTCACCATGCTCCCGTGTGCATCTTCAGCTACCAGGTCCTGTTCTGTGCCGTAGGGGGGGACCAGGTCCATGCCTGCACTAGCTGCGGACATGGCTGTGTTCCCTCCTTATAGCTCAGAGTTGGTATCCAGCAGCTGAATACGCACACGGTATCCTGGTGAGGGCTCTTCAGAAGGACTTGGGACCAGGCGGTCTAATACCTAAGGGTTTGTATAAGGTTTCTGGACCAAGGGACTTCACTAGCTAGTCTGTAGCTTGCCCTCAAGGTGATTATGCAAGCCATGGTAGGGTGGGGCTGCACACTGCAAATTAGTGGACAACATGTGGCAGAGGGTTGCTGCAAGGGCCAGACCGTGCTCACTGCAGGAACGCCTGTTGGAGGTTCACGGTATATTTTCCACCGCGAGTCACACCAGAGAAAACACGGTGCCCACCTTAATTCGTGCGCATCAACCCCTAGCTGCAAGTGCATGTCTAGGCAGAATAGGCAGAATCATCAATCACCCTCGGGTAGGAGGCAGGCTTGAACAATTGTTTGTTCACACTCCCACACGGCAACAAACGCTCGCCATTTGCCACTGGAACAGGATTATTTGCTGGCTTGACTCTCGGCTTGCTGAGCCTGGACCCAGTTGGGCTCCAGATCATTGCGGAAGCTGGGGAGCCCCATGAGAGGGAGTATGCAAGGAAAATCATCCCAGGTAGGCTGCACATGTCACTAAATGCTGGCCACCGGTGCGCACCAATTCACCCTCGAGAAAAAGCATTGCAAAGCGTCCTCCTGATGTGCACCAAGCCGCGCTTGTGCTTTCCCATGCTGCTGAACAGTGGCTAGTATATTCACGCAGTACATGCCGTTTTAGGTAGTGCAGCCCAAATAGGGATCATCCATGCACAGCTTTGCTCATTTTGTGTGCCTTGCCAACCCAATCATGGTGATTGCAAAATTCGTCATTTGCAATATAATATATTCATACCACTTTGTGGATGTGCTGTGCTGTGCAGTTCGGAAGCATGGCAACCTGCTCCTGTGTACCTTGCTGCTGGGTAACGTGGTGGTCAACTCGGCAATATCCATCCTTGTATCGGACGTCACCACAGGCGCCATCGGCCTGCTGGTGTCAACCTTTGTGATCGTCATCGCGGGTAGGGAACGCAACCACCATCACCGGCCTCCTCCTGAACCACACCTCTTGACATCGCATGCATCCGCATGGAAGGGCTACCAAGGCACATGGATGACTCCCCATGTGCACTATGGACCACATATGGCTCGCAGGAGGTATGCCCTGCCAGTGGCAAAACTATTGGGTGTCCTATGGTCATGGCTCCTGACTGGCCGGTTGCAAGCCATTGCAGCTCATGGGACTGCAAATCTGCCAATGGCATGTCACTCCTGCAGACAGAGCGTGCCACAGTCCCTGTGCATAAAATATAAAAAAATGAGGAATGTACTTCCTTATTTATTTGTATACATATGTATTTTGCAGGCGAGATCGTGCCCCAGTCGCTGTGCTCCAAGCACGGCCTGTGGGTGGGTGCGCACTCCATTTGGCTGGTCAAGTTTTTCATACTCATCTTCCTGCCGGTGGCCTACCCCCTCAGCCTCTTGTTGGACAGGCTGGTGGGGGCAGACATTGGCACGGTGTACTCGCAGCAGGAGCTCAAGAGGCTCATGTGAGGAAATTGCACCCAGTCCCGTGCATATGATTTACAAGATTTATTTGACAGTCACATTCAGGGAGCCAACCCGGGCTCGCGAGACTGTTGGGGGTGCTTGAAAAA